>CAKALS010000448.1:0-85953 GCA_916701275.1 Sebastes miniatus | reverse complement strand
TCACTCTTCCTTGCTCCTCAATGTCACTCCTCCATGTCACTTCTCTATGTCACTCCTCCATGTCGCTCCTCCATGTCACTCCTCCATGTCGCCCCTCCACATCACTCCTCTATGTCACTCCTCCATGTTGAGCCTCCATGTCGCCCTTCAATGATACTTCTTCATGTCACTCCTCCATGTCACTCCTCTACGTCACTCCTACATGTTGAGCCTCCATGTCGCCCTTCCATGTCACTCCTCAATATAACTCCTATATGTTGAGCCTCCGTGTTGCTTCTCCATGTCACTCCTCCATGACGATCCTTAAATTCACTCCTCCATGTCCGTCTTCCATGTTGCTACTCCTTGTCACTCCTCCATGTCACTCCTCCTTCATGTCACTCCTCCATGTCACTCCTCCATTTCGCTCCTCCATATCGCTCCTCCATGTTGCTCCTCCATTTCACTCCTCCATGTCACTCCTCCATGTCACTCCTCCATGAAGCTCCTACATGTCACTCCTCCATGTCACTCATTCTTGCTCCTCAATGTCACTCCTACATGTCACTCCTCTATGTCACTCCTCCATGTCACTCCTCCATGTCACTCCTCCTTCTCACTACTCCATGTCACTCCTCTATGTCGATCCTCCATGTCACTCCTAAATGTCACTCCTCCATGTCACTCCTCCATAAAGCTCCTCCATGTCACTCCTCTATGTCACTCCTCCATGTCACTCCTCCTTCTCACTACTCCATGTCACTCCTCCATGTCGATCCTCCATGTCACTCCTAAATGTTACTCCTCCATGTCACTCCTCCATGAAGCTCCTCCATGTCACTCCTCTATGTCACTCTTCCTTGCTCCTCAATGTCACTCCTCCATGTCACTCCTCTATGTCACTCCTCCATGTCACTCCTCCTTCATGTCACTCCTACATGTCACTCCTCCATGTCACTCCTCCTTCATGTCACTCCTCCATGTCACTCCTCCATTTTGCTCCTCCATATCGCTCCTCCATGTCGCTCCTCAATGTCACTCCTCCATGTCAATCCTCCTTCATGTCACTCCTCCATGTCACTCCTCCATTTCGCTCCTCCATATCGCTCCTCCATGTTGCTCCTCCATTTCACTCCTCCATGTCACTCCTCCATGTCACTCCTCTATGTCACTCCTCCTTGTCGCTCCTCCATGTCACTCCTCCATGTCGCTCCTCCACATCACTTCTCTATGTCACTCCTCCATGAAGCTCCTCCATGTCACTCCTCTATGTCACTCTTCCTTGCTCCTCAATGTCACTCCTCCATGTCACTCCTCTATGTCACTCCACCATGTCACTCCTCCTTCATGTCACTCCTCCATGTCACTCCTCCATTTCGCTCCTCCACATCACTCCTCTATGTCACTCCTCCATGTCACTCCTCCATGTCAATCCTCCATTTCGCTCCTCCATATCGCTCCTAAATGTCACTACTCCATGTCACTCCTCCATATCACTCCTCCATGTCTATCCTCCATGTCGATCCTCCATGTCACTCCTACATGTCACTCCTCCATGTCACTCCTCCATGAAGCTCCTACATGTCACTCCTCCGTGTAACTCTTCCTTGCTCCTCAATGTCACTCCTCCATGTCACTCCTCTATGTCAATCCTCCATGTCACTCCTCCTTCTCACTACTCCATGTCACTCCTCCATGTCGATCCTCCATGTCACTCCTAAATGTTACTCCTCCATGTCACTCCTCCATGAAGCTCCTCCATGTCACTCCTCTATGTCACTCTTCCTTGCTCCTCAATGTCACTCCTCCTTGTCACTCCTCTATGTCACTCCTCCATGTCACTCCTCCTTCATGTCACTCCTCCATGTCACTCCTCCATTTTGCTCCTCCATATCGCTCCTCCATGTCGCTCCTCAATGTCACTCCTCCATGTCAATCCTCCATGTCACTACTCCATGTCACTCCTCCATGTCGATCCTCCATGTTACTCCTAAATGTCACTCCTCCATGAAGCTCATCCATGTCACTCCTCTATGTCACTCTTCCTTGCTCCTCAATATCACTCCTCCATGTCAATCCTCTATGTCACTCCTTCATGTCACTCCTCCATGTCACTCCTCCATTTCGCTCCTCCATATCGCTCCTCCATGTTGCTCCTCCATGTCACTCTTCCATGTCACTCCTCCATGTCACTCTTCCTTGCTCCTCAATGTCACTCCTCCATGTCACTTCTCTATGTCACTCCTCCATGTCGCTCCTCCATGTCACTCCTCCATGTCGCCCCTCCACATCACTCCTCTATGTCACTCCTCCATGTTGAGCCTCCATGTCGCCCTTCAATGATACTTCTTCATGTCACTCCTCCATGTCACTCCTCTACGTCACTCCTACATGTTGAGCCTCCATGTCGCCCTTCCATGTCACTCCTCAATATAACTCCTATATGTTGAGCATCCGTGTTGCTTCTCCATGTCACTCCTCCATGACGATCCTTAAATTCACTCCTCCATGTCCGTCTTCCATGTTGCTACTCCTTGTCACTCCTCCATGTCACTCCTCCAAGTCACTCCTCCATGTCGATCCTCTAAGTTACTCCTACAAGTCACTCCTCCATTCACTCCTTCATGAAGCTCCTCCATGTCACTCCTCCTTCATGTCACTCCTCCATGTCACTCTTCCTTGCTCCTCCATGTCACTCCTCTATGTCACTCCTCCATGTCACTCATCCATGTCACTCCTCCTTCTCACTACTCCATGTCACTCCTCCATGTCTATCCTCCATGTCACTCCTGTTTCATGTCACTCCTCCATGTCACTCCTGCATTTCGCTCCTCCATATCGCTCCTCCATGTCACTCCTCCATGTCACTCCTCCATGTCAATCCTCCATGTCACTACTCCATGTCACTCCTCCATGTCGATCCTCCATGTCACTCCTACATGTCACTCCTCCATGTCACTCCTCAATGAAGCTCCTACATGTCACTCCTCCATGTCACTCTTCCTTGCTCCTCAATGTCACTCCTCCATGTCACTCCTCTATGTCACTCCTCCTTGTCGCTCCTCCATGTCACTCCTCCATGTCGCTCCTCCACATCACTCCTCTATGTCACTCCTCCATGAAGCTCCTCCATGTCACTCCTCTATGTCACTCTTCCTTGCTACTCAATGTCACTCCTCCATGTCACTCCTCCATATCACTCCACCATGTCACTCCTCCTTCATGTCACTCCTCCATGTCACTCCTCCATTTCGCTCCTCCACATCACTCCTCTATGTCACTCCTCCATGTCACTCCTCCATGTCAATCCTCCATTTCGCTCCTCCATATCGCTCCTAAATGTCACTACTCCATGTCA
This sequence comes from Sebastes miniatus, assembly GCA_916701275.1. Classification (NCBI taxonomy): domain Eukaryota; kingdom Metazoa; phylum Chordata; class Actinopteri; order Perciformes; family Sebastidae; genus Sebastes; species Sebastes miniatus. Next base: position 82,616 of record CAKALS010000448.1, on the reverse strand, counting down.
CTCCTCCATATCACTCCTCCATGTCTATCCTCCATGTCGATCCTCCATGTCACTCCTACATGTCACTCCTCCATGTCACTCCTCCATGAAGCTCCTACATGTCACTCCTCCATGTCACTCTTCCTTGCTCCTCAATGTCACTCCTCCATGTCACTCCTCCATTTCACTCCTCCATGTCACTCCTCCATGTCACTCCTCCTTCTCACTACTCCATGTCACTCCTCCATGTCGATCCTCCATGTCACTCCTAAATGTCACTCCTCCATGTCAATCCTCCATGTCACTACTCCATGTCACTCCTCCATGTCGATCCTCCATGTCACTCCTCCATGTCACTCCTCCATGACGCTCCTCCATGTCACTCCTCCATGTCACTCTTCCTTGCTCCTCAATATCACTCCTCCATGTCACTCCTCTATGTCACTCCTCCTTGTCGCTCCTCCATGTCACTCCTCCATGTCGCTCCTCCACATCACTCCTCTATGTCACTCCTCCATGTCACTCCTCCTTCATGTCACTCCTCCATGTCACTCCTCCATTTCGCTCCTCCATATCGCTCCTCCATGTTGCTCCTCCATGTCACTCCTCCATGTCACTCCTCCATGTCACTCATCCTTGCTCCTCAATGTCACTCCTCCATGTCACTCCTCCATGTCACTCCTCCATGTCGCTCCTCCATGTCACTCCTCCATGTCGCCCCTCCACATCACTCCTCTATGTCACTCCTCCATGTTGAGCCTCCATGTCGCCCTTCAATGATACTTCTTCATGTCACTCCTCCATGTCACTCCTCTACGTCACTCCTACATGTTGAGCCTCCATGTCGCCCTTCCATGTCACTCCTCAATATAACTCCTATATGTTGAGCCTCCGTGTTGCTTCTCCATGTCACTCCTCCATGACGATCCTTAAATTCACTCCTCCATGTCCGTCTTCCATGTTGCTACTCCTTGTCACTCCTCCATGTCACTCCTCCATGTCACTCCTCCTTCATGTCACTCCTCCATGTCACTCCTCCATTTCGCTCCTCCATATCGCTCCTCCATGTTGCTCCTCCATTTCACTCCTCCATGTCACTCCTCCATGTCACTCCTCCATGAAGCTCCTACATGTCACTCCTCCATGTCACTCATTCTTGCTCCTCAATGTCACTCCTACATGTCACTCCTCTATGTCACTCCTCCATGTCACTCCTCCATGTCACTCCTCCTTCTCACTACTCCATGTCACTCCTCTATGTCGATCCTCCATGTCACTCCTAAATGTCACTCCTCCATGTCACTCCTCCATAAAGCTCCTCCATGTCACTCCTCTATGTCACGCTTCCTTGCTCCTCAATGTCACTCCTCCATGTCACTCCTCATTGTTACTCTTCCATATCACTCCTCCATGTCACTTCTTCATGTCTTCCATGTCACTACTCCAAGTCTCTCATCCATGTCGCTCCTCCATGTCACTCCTACATGTAACTCCTCCATGTCACTCCTTCATGTCACTCCTCCATGTCACTCCTCCATATCGCTCCTCCATATCGCTCCTCCATGTCGCTCCTCCATGTCACTCCTCTATGTCGATCCTCCATGTCACTACTCCATGTCAACCCTCCATTTCACTCCTCCATGTAACTCCTCCATGAAGCTCCTCCATGTCACTCCTCCATGTCACTCTTCCTTGCTCCTCAATATCACTCCTCCATGTCACTCCTCTATGTCACTCTTCCATGTCACATCTCCATATCACTCCTCCTTCTCACTCCTCCATATCACTACTCCATGTCACTCCTCCATGTCGATCTTCCATGTCACTCCTACATGTCACTCCTCCATGTCACTCCTCCATGAAGCTCCTCCATGTCACTCCTCTATGTCACTCTTCCTTGCTCCTCAATGTCACTACTCCAAGTCACTCCTCTATGTCACTCCTCATTGTCGCTCCTCCATGTCACTCCTCCATCTCGCTCCTCCATGTCACTCCTCTATGTCACTCCTCCATGTCACTCCTCCTTCATGTCATTCCTCCATGTCACTCCTCCATTTCACTCCTCCATATCGCTCCTCCATGTCGCTCCTCCATGTCACTCCTCCTTCTCACTCCTCAATGTCGCTCATCCACATCACTCCTCTATATCACTCCTCAATGTTACTCCTCCATATAACTCCTACATTTCACTTCTTCATTTCTTCCATGTCACTCCTCCAAGTCTCTCATCCATGTCGCTCCTCCATGTCACTCCTACATGTCACTCCTCTATGTCACTCCTCCATGTTGAGCTTCCATGTCGCCCTTCAATGTCACTCCTCAATATAACTCCTACATGTTGAACCTCCGTGTCGCTCCTCAATATCACTTCTCCATGTAATTTCTCCATGTCGCTCCTCCACGTCAATCCTCTATGTCACTCCTCCATGTCACTCCTCTAGGTCACTCCTCTATGTCGATCCTCCATGTCACTCCTCCATGTCATTCCTACATGGCACTCCTCGATGTCACTCCTCCATGAAGCTCCTCCATGTCACTCCTCCATGTCACTCTTCCTTGCTCCTCAATATCACTCCTCCATGTCACTCCTCTATGTCACTCCTCCATGTTACATCTCCATATCACTCCAACTTCTCAATCCTCCATGTCAACCCTCCATGTCACTCCTCAATGAAACTCCTCCATGTCACTCCTCCATGTCACTCCTCCTCGTCACTCCTCTATGTCGCTCCTCCACATCACTCCTCTATGTAACTCCTCCATGTCGATCCTCCATGTCACTCCTCCATGTCAATCCTCCATTTCACTCCTCCATATCACGTCACTCCTCTATGTCACTCCTCCACTTCGATTTTTCCATTTCACTCCACCATGTCGATTATCCATGTTGCTAATCCATGTCACTCCTGCTTGTCACTATTTCTTGCCCCTCCATTTCACTCCTCTATGTCATCCCTTCATGTCACTCCTCAATATCACTCCTACATGTTGAGCCTCCATGTCACTCCTCCATGTCACTCCTCCATGTCGCTCCTCCACATCACTCCTCTATGTCACTACTCCATGTCACTCCTCCATGTTGAGCCTCCATGTTGCCCTTCAATGATACTCCTCCATGTCACTCCTCTATGTCACTCCTCCATGTTGAGCTTCCATGTCGCACTTCAATGTCACTCATAAATATAACTCCTATAAGTTGAGCCTCCGTGTTGCTTATCCATGTCACTCCTCCATGACGATACTTAAATTCACTCCTCCATGTCCGTGTTCCATGTCGCTACTCCTTGTCACTCCTCCTTGCCACTCTTTCATGTCACTCCTCCATGTCGATCCTCTATGTCACTCCTACAAGTCACTCCTCAATGTCACTCCTCCATGTCTCTCATCCATGTCACTCCTCCATGTCACTCCTTCTTGCTGCTCCACATCGCTCTTCCATGTGACTCCTTCTTGATGCTCCACTTAGCTCTTCCATGTAACTCCTCTATATCACTCCTCTATTTCGCTCCTCCAACTCACTCCTCTATGTCACTCCTCCATTTCACTCCTCCATATCACGTCACTCCTCTATGTCACTCCTCCATTTCGATTTTCCATTTCACTCCACCGTGTCACTCCCCCATGTCGATCATCCATGTTGCTCCTCCATGTCACTCCTCCTTGTCACTATTTCTTGCCCCTCCATTTCACTCCTCTATGTCATCCCTTCATGTCACTCCTCAATAATACTCCTACATGTTGAGCCTCCATGTCGCTCCTCAATGTCACTCCTCCATGTCACTCCTCCATGTCACTCCTCCATGTCGCTCCTCCACATCACTCCTCTATGTCACTCCTCCATGTCGCTCCTCCATGTCACTCCTCCATGTCACTCCTCCACATCACTCCTCTATGTCACTCCTCCATGTCACTCCTCCTTGTCACTCCTCCATGTCAATCCTCCATGTCGCTCCTCCACATCACTCCTCCATGTCACTCCTCCATGTTGAGCCTCCATGTCGCCCTTCAATGATACTCCTCCATGTCACTCCTCCATGTCACTCCTCCATATCGCTCCTCCATGTTGATCCTCCATGTCGCGCTTCAATGTCACTCCTCAATATCACTCCTATATGTAGAGCCTCCGTGTTGCTACTCCATGTCACTCCTCCATGTCACTCCTCCTTCTCACTCCTCCATATCACTACTCCATGTCACTCCTCCATGTCGATCCTCCATGTCACTCCTAAATGTCACTCCTCCATGTCACTCCTCCATATCACTCCTCCATGTCACTCCTCCATGTCACTCCTCCATGTCACTCCTACATTTCACTCTTCCATGTCACTCCTCCATGAAGCTCCTACATGTCACTCCTCCATGTCACTCTTCCTTGCTCCTCAATGTCACTCCTCCATGTCACTCCTCTATGTCACTCCTCCATGTCACTCCTCCATGTCACTCCTCCTTCTCACTACTCCATGTCACTCCTCTATGTCGATCCTCCATGTCACTCCTAAATGTCACTCCTCCATGTCACTCCTCCATAAAGCTCCTCCATGTCACTCCTCTATGTCACGCTTCCTTGCTCCTCAATGTCACTCCTCCATGTCACTCCTCATTGTTACTTTTCCATATCACTCCACAATGTCACTTCTTCATGTCTTCCATGTCATTCCTCCAAGTCTCTTATCCATGTCACTCCAGAATGTCGCTCCTCCATGTCAATCCAGAATATCACTTCAGATTAAACTCCAGAATGTCACTCCTCCATGTAACTGCTTGATGTCGCTCCTCCATGTCGATCCTCCATGTCACTCCTCCTTGTTACTCCTCCACATCGATCCTCCATTTCGATCGTCCATGTCGATCTTCCATATCGCTCCTCCATGTCACTCCAGAATGTCGTTCCTCCATGTCACTCCAGAATGTCGCTCCACCATGTTCCTCCAGAATGTACCTCCTCCTTGTTACTCCTCCACATCGATCCTCCATGTCACTCCTCCATGTCTTCCATGTCGATATATGTTGTACCTCCATGTCGCTCCTCCTTGCTCATCCATATCGCTCCTCCATGTCACTCCAGAATGTCGCTCCTTCATGTCAATGCAGATTTAACTCCAGAATGTCACTCCTCCATGTCGATCCACCATGTCTCTCTTCCATGTCACTCCTCCATCTCTACCATGTCACTCCTCCATCTCACTTCTCCATGTCAATCAACCTTGATACTCCTCCATGTCGATCCTCTATGTCGCTCCTCCATGTCGCTTCTCCATGTCGATCCTCCATGTCACTCCTCCAAGTAGCTACTCCATGTCTCTCCTCCATGTCGATCCACCATGTCGCTCATCCTTGCTCATCCTTGCTCCTACATGTCACTCCTCCATGTCACTCCAGAATGTCACTCCAGAATGTCTATCCAGAATGTCGCTCCTCCATGTCCCTCCTTCCTGTGACTCCTCCATGTAACTCCTCCATGTAACTCCTCCATGTCACTCCTCCATGTCTTCCATGACAATCCTCCATGTCACTCATCCATGTTACTCCTGCATGTCGATCCCACATGTCACTCCTCCATGTCGCTCGTCCATGTCAATCCTCCATGTCTATCCACCATGTCGTTCCTCTATGGTACTCCTCCTTGTCACTCCTTCATATCACTGCTCTATTTCGATCCTCCATGTCACTCCTTCATGACAGTCCTCAATGTCGATCTTCCATGTCGCTCCGCTTTGCTCCTCCATGGCACTCCTCCATGTTGCTTCTCAATGTCAGTCCAGAGTGATGCTCCTCCATGTCATTCTAGAATGTCACTCAGGAATGTCACTACTCCCTCTAACTCCGCCATGTCGCTCCTCCATGTCACTCCTTCATGTCGCTCCTCCTTGTCACTCCAAAATGTCCCTCCTCCATGTCCCTCCTCCATGTCACTCCTCCATGCCACTCCTTCATATCACTGGTCCATGTCGCTCCTCCATGTCAGTCCTCCATGTCGATCCTCCATGTCACTACTCCATGTCGATCCTGCATGTCACTCCTCAATGTCACTCCTCCATGTCGATGCTCCATGTCACTCCTCCATGTTGCTCCTCCATGTCGATCCTACATGTCGCTCCTCCATGTCTCTCCTCCATGTCGATCCTCCATGTCACTCCTCCAAGATGCTCCTCCATGTCACTCCAGAATGTCACTCCTCCATGTCACTCTTGCATGTCACTGCTCCATGTCACTCCTTCATGTCGATGTTCCATGGCACTCCTCCATGTTGCTCCTCCATGTCAATCCAGAATGTCACTCCTCCATGTCATTTCAGAATGTCACTCAAGAATGTCACTCCAGTATGTCACTCCTCCTTGTCCCTCCATGTCACTCCTCCATCTCGATCCTCCATGTTGATCCTTCATGTAGTGACATGAATCCTCCATGTCACTCCTCTATGTCGATCCTCCATGTCGCTCCTCCTTGTTCATCCATATCACTCCACCATGTTGCTCCTCCATGTCACTCCAGAATGTCGCTCCTCCATTTAAATCCAGATTTAATTCCAGAATGTCACTCCTCCATGACGATCTTCCATGTCTCTCCTCCATGTCACTCCTCCATCTCTAACATGTCACTCCTCCATGTATCTTCTCCATGTCGATCAACCTTGACACTCCTCCATGTCGATCCTCTATGTTGCTCCTCCATGTAGATCCTACATGTCACTCCAGAATTTCACTCCGTAATTTAACTGTAGGATGTCACTCCTCCATGTCAGTCCTCCATGTCAGTCCTCCATGTTGCTCCTCCATTTAGATCCTACATGTTACTACTACATGTCGATCTTCCATTTCGCTCCTCCATGTCACTCCAGAATGTTGCTCCTCCATGTCACTCCAGAATGTCGCTCCACCATGTTCATCCAGAATGAACCTCCTCGTTATCAGTCTTCCATGTCGCTCCGCGATGTCGCTCCTCCATGTAGATCCTTTATGTCGCTCTTACATGTCGCTCCTCCTAGTCACTCCTCCATGTCAATCCTCCATGTCGCTCCTCCATTTCACTCCTCCATGTCGCTCCTCCATGTCACTCCTCCATGTTGATCCTCCATGTCGATCCTCCATGTTGCTCCTCCATGTCACTCCTCCATATCTTCCATGTCACTCCACCGTGTTGCTCCTCCATGTCACTTATTCATATCGATCCTCCATGTCACTCCTCCTTGCTCCTCCATATCACTCCTCCATGTAATTCCACCATGTCACTCCAGAATGTCGCTCCTCCATGTAAATCCAGAATGTCATTGCTCCATGTCGATCCTCTATTGCGCTCCTCCATGTCATTCCTCCCTGTCTTCCACGTCTCTCCTCTATGTAACTCCTCCATGTAAATCCTACATGTCACTCCTCCATGTCACTCCACCATGTCGCTCCTCCATGTCACTCCTCTTTGTCACTCCTTCAAGTCACTACTCAATTTCGGTCTTCCATGTCGACACATTTCGATCCTCCATGTCACTCCTCCTTGATCCTCCATATCACTCCACCGTGTCGCTCCTCCTTGTCAATCCAGAATGTCTCTCCAGAATTTAACTCCAGAATGTTATTCCTCCATGTCCCTCCTCCATGTTGCTCCTCCATGTGACTCCAAAAAGTCCCTCCAGAATGTCACTCCGGAATGTCACTCCTCCATGTCCCTCCTCCATGTCACTCCTCCATATCGATCCTCTATTTCGCTCCTCCATGTCACTCCTCCCTGTCTTCCACATCACTTCGCCATGTCGATCCTCCATGTTTCTCCTACATGTCGATCCTCCATGTTGATCCTCCATGTCACACTTCCATGTCACTGCTCGATGTCGCTCCTTCATATATTTCCTCCATGTCGCTCCTCCTTGTGACTCCTCCATGTCACTCAACCTTGTCACTCCTCCATGTCACTTCTCCATGTCGATCCTCCATTTTGATCCTACATGTTGCTCCACCATGTCACTCCTCCATGTCTTCCATGTCACTCCCCCATGTACCTAATCCGTGTCGGTCCTCCATGTGACTATTCCATGTCGATCCTCCATGTTGCTCGTCCCTGCTCGTACATATCACTCCTCCATGTCACTCCTCCATGTCACCTCAGAATGTTGCTCCTCCATGTCACTCCAGAATGTCACTCCAGAATTTAACTCCAGAATGTCACTCCTCCATGTACCTCCTCCATGTCAATCCTCTATGTAGATCCTCCATATAACTCCTCCTTGTCACTCCTCAATGTCGATCCTCTATTTCACACCTCCATGTCGCCCCTCCATGTCACTCCTCCCTGTCTTCAATGTCCCTCCTCCATGTCGATCCTCCATGTCGATCCTCCATGTCACTCCTCCACGTAATTGCTCCATGTCGATCTTCCATGTCGATCTTCCATGTTGCACCTCCATTTCACTCCTCCATGTCTTCCATGTCACTCCCCTATGTACCTCCTCCATGTAGCTCCTCCGTGTAGATCCTTCATGTTACTCCTCTATGTCAATCCTCCATATGTCTCATCAATGTCACTCCAGAATGTCAGTCCAGAATGTCGCTCCTCCATGTCAATCCTATCTGTCTTCCATGTCATTCCTCCATGTCGTTCCTCCATGTCGATCCTCCATGTCGCTCCTCCTTGTTACTCCTTCATGTTGCTCCTCCTTGTCACTCCTCCATGTTGATCCTCCATTTTATTCCTCCATTTCACTCCTCCATGTCGCTCCTCCTTGTCACTCCAGAATGTCACTCCAAAATTTAACTCCAGAATGTGAATCCTCCATGTCCCTCCTCCATTCCATTTCAGAATGTCACTCCAGAATTTAACTCCAAAATGTCACTCCTCCATGTCCTTTCTGCATGTGAATCCTCCATTTCAGTCCTAATTGTCGATCCTACATGTCAGTCCTCCATGTTGCTCCTCAATGTTGCTCCTCCACGTCGCTCCTCCATGTCAATCTTCCATGTCGATCTTCCAGGTCAAGCATGTCACTCCTCCATGTCCGTCCTCCATGTCAATCACCCATGTCAGTCCTCCATGTCACTACTCCTTGTTACTCCTTTATGTGGCTCCTCCATGTCGATCCTCCATGTCACTCCTACTTGTTACTTCTTCATGTCACTCCTCCTTGTCACTACTCCAAGTCACTACTCAATGTCTATCATCCATGTCACTACTCCATCTCACTCCTCCCTGTTGATCCTCCATGTCAGTCCTCCTCGTCAATCCTCCATTTGACTGCTCAATGTCGCTCCTCCATGTCGATCCTCAAAGTCGCTCCTCCTTGTTACTCCTCCATGTTGCTCTAGAATGTTGCTCCTCCATGCCATTCCAGAAATTCAATCCAGAATTTAACTCCAGAATGTCACTCCTCCATGTCCCTTCTCCATGTCAATCCTCTATGTCCATCCTCCATGTCACTCCTTCATGTCACTCCAGAATGTCCCTCCAGAATATCACTCCAGAATGTCAGTCCTCCATGTCCCTCTTCCATGTCGATCCTCCATGTCACTGCTCCATTTTGCTCCTCCATGTTGCCCCTAATTGCTCATCCATATCACTCCTCCATGTCACTCTAGAATGTGGCTCCTCCATGTCACTCCAGATGTCACTCCAGAATTTAACTCAAGAATGTCACTCCTCCATGTCCCTCCTCCATGTCAATCTTATATGTCCATCCTCCATATCACTCCTCCACGTCACTCCGGAATGTTCATCCAGAACGTCATTCTAGAATGTAACTCTTCCATATCCCTCCTCCATATCACTCCTCCATGTCGATGTTCAATTCAACACCTCCATTTCTCTCCTACATGTCACTCCTCCATCCCCTATGTCACTCCTCCATGTCACGCCTCCATGTCGATCCTCCATGTCACTCCTCCATGTCGCTCCTCCTTGTTACTCCTTCATGTGGCTCATCCTTGTCACTCCTCCATGTCACTGCTCCATATCGATCGTCGATCGTCCATGTTGATCCTCCATGTTGCTACACCATGTCACTCTTCCATGTCTTCCATGTCAATCCCCCATGTCGCTCCTCAATTTCACTCCAGAATGTTGCTACTCCATGTCACTCCAGAATGTCGCTCATCCATGTCACTCCAGAATGTCGCTCCTCCATGTCCCTCCAGAATGTCATTCCTCAATGTCAGTCCTCCAAGTCGATCCGTAATGTTGCTCCTCATGTAGCTCCTACATGAAACTCTTCTATGTTTCTCCTCCATGTCACTCCTCCATCTCGATCCTCCATTTCGCTCCTCCATTTCACTCCTCCATGTCACTCCAGATTGTCGCTCCTCCATGTCACTCCAGAATGTCACTTCAGAATTTAAATACAGAATGTTACTCCTCCATGTCCCTCCTCCATGTCGCTCATCCATGTCACTCCAGAATGTCACTCCTCCATGTCCCTCCTCCATGTCACTCCTCCATGTCGATCCTCTATTTCGCTCCTCCAGTCGCTCCTCCATGTCAATTCTCCCTTTCTTCCACATCACACCTCTATGTAACTCCTCCATGTCAAACCTCCAAATCTCTCCGTGATGTTGCTCCTTATGTAGCTGCTCCATGTAACTCTTCTATGTTTCTCCTCCATGTCACTCCTCCATCTCGATCCTCCATTTCGCTCCTCCATTTCACTCCTCCATGTCACTCCAGAATGTCTCTCCTCCTAGTCACTCCCCCATGTTTATCCTCCATGTCGCTCCTCCTTGCTCCTCCATATCACTCCTCTATGTAACTCCTCCATGTTAATGCTACATGTCACTACTCCATGTCACTCCGCCATGTAGCTCCTCCATGTCTCTCCTCCATGTCACTCCAGAATGTCGCTCCTTCATGTCACTCCAGAATGTCGCTCCACCATGTCCCTCCAGAATGTTCCTCCTCAATGTCAGTCTTCCATGTCGCTCCGCGATGTCGCTCCTCCATGTAGCTCCTCCATTTCACTCCTCCATGTCGATCCTCCATGTCACTCCTCCATGTCGATCCTCAATGTCTCTCCATATCACTCCTCCATGTCACTCCAGAATGTCGCTCCAGAATGCTACTCCTCCAGATGCTTCCTCCATGTCACTGCTCCATGTCAATCCTCTATTTCACTCCTCCATGTCATTCTTCCCTGTCTTCCACGTCACTCCTCCATGTAACTCCTCCATGTCAATCCTACATGTCAATCATCCATGTCACTCCACCATGTCGCTCCTCCATGTAGAACTTTCATGTCACTCCTCCATGTCACTGCTCCATGTCGATCCTCCATTTCGATCCTCCATGTTGCTCCACCATGTCACTACTCCATGTCTTCCATGTCACTCCAACATTTACCTCCTCCATGTAGATCCTTCATGTTACTCCTCTATGTCAAACCTCCATGTCGCTCCTCCATGTCACTTCTCCGTGTCGCTCCTCCTTGTCACTCCTCCATGTCACTACTCAATGTCGATACCTCCATGTCACTCCAGAATGTCCCTCCTGAAAGTCACTCCAGAATGTCACTCCTCCATATTTCTCCTCCATGTCATTCCTCACTGTCTTCCATTTCACTTCTCCATGTCACTCCTACATGTCGATCATCCTTGTCACTCCTTTATGTCGCTCCTCCATGTCACTCCTCCATGTAGATTCTCCATGTCACTCCTCCATGTCGATCCTCCATGTCGCTCCACCATGTCGCTCCTCCATGTCACTCCTCCATGTTGATCCTCAATGTCACTCCTCCATGTCACACTTCCATGTCACTGCTCGATGTCGCTCCTCCATGTTGATCCTCAATGTCACTCCTCCATGTCACTCCTCCATGTCGATCCTCCATGTCGCTCCACCATGTCGTTCCTCCATGTCACTCCTCCATGTTGATCCTCAATGTCACTCCTCCATGTCAAACTTCCATGTCACTGCTCGATGTCGCTCCTCCATGTCGCTGCTCCTTGTCACTCATCCATGTCTTCCATGTCACTCCCCCATGTACCTCCACTATGTAGCTCCTCCATGTAGACCCTTCATGTCACTCCTCTGTCAGTCCTCGATATCTCTCACCAATGTCACTCCTCCATGTCACTCCAGAATGTACCTCCAAAATGTCCCTCCAAAATGTAACTCCTACGTGTCACTCCTCCATGTCGCTCCTCTTTGTCACTCCTCCATGTCACTGCTCAATATCGATCCTCCATGTCACTCCTCCATGTATTCCATGTCGACACATGTCGATCCTCCATGTCGCTCCTCCTTGCTCATCCATATCACTCCACCATGTCACTCCAGAATGTCACTACTTCATGTTACTCCAGAATGTCAATCCAGATTTAACTCCAGAATGTTACTCCTCCATGTCGATTCTCCATGTCGATCTTCTATGTCTCTCCTCCATATCACTCCTCCATCTCTACCATGTCACTCCTCCATGTCACTCCTCCGTGTTGATCCACCATGTTGCTCCTCCATGTCGATCCTCCATGTAGCTCCTCCATGTCGATCCTCCATGTCACTCCTACATGTAAATCCTACACGTCACTCCTCCATATCGATCCACCTTGTTGCTCCTCCATGTCGATCCTTTATGTAGCTCCTCCATGTCGATCCTCCATGTCACTCCTATATGTAGATCCTACATGTCACTCCCGAATTTTACTACAGAATTTAACTGTAGAATGTCACTCCTCCATGTCGAACCTCCATGTCGCTCCTCCATGTCACTCCTCCATGTCGATTTTCTGTCACTCCTCCATGTCGATCCTCAATGTCACTCCTCTATGTAGATCCTACATTTCACTCCAGAATTTCACTCCAGAATTCAACTGTAGAATGTCACTCCTCCATGTCAGTTTTCCTTGTCAATACTCCATGTCGACTCCTCCTTGTTGATCCTCCATATCGCTACTCCAAGTCGATCCTTCATGTCACTCCTCCATTTAGATCCTACATGTTACTCCTCCATGTCGATCTTCCATGTCGCTCCTCCATGTCACTCCAGAATGTCGCTCCTCCATGTCACTGCTCAATGTCGATCCTCCATGTCACTCCTCCATGTCTTCCATGTTGACACATGTCGATCCTCCATGTCGCTCATCCTTGCTCATCCATATCACTCCACCATGTCACTCCAGAATGTCACTACTCCATGTTACTCCAGAATGTCAATCCAGAATTAACTCCAGAATGTCACTCCTCCATGTCGATCCTCTATGTAGCTCCTCCATGTCGATCCTCCATGTCACTCCTATATGTAGATCCTACATGTCATTCCAGAATTTTACTCCAGAATTTAACTGTAGAATGTCACTCCTCCATGTCAGTATTCCTTTTCAATACTCCATGTCGAACCTCCATGTCACTCCTCCATGTCACTCCTCCATGTCGATCCTCCATGTCGCTCCTCCATGTCACTGCTCCATGTCGATCCTCCATGTCGATCCTCGATGTTGCTCCTCCATTTCACTGCTCCATGTCTTCCATGTCACTCCACTATTTACCTCCTCCATGTAGCTCCTCCATTTAGATCCTTCATGTTACTCCTCTATGTCAACCCTCCATATCTCACATCAATGTCCCTCCAGAATGTCACTCCAAAATGTCACTAGTCCATGTCACTGCTCAATGTCGATCCTCCATGTCACTCCTCCATGTCACTCCTCCATGTCTTCCTTATCGACACATGTCGATCCTCCATGTCGCTCTTCCTTGCTCATCCATATCACTCCAACATGTCACTACTCCATGTCACTCCAGAATGTCACTCCACCATGTCAATACAGATTTAATTCCAGAATGTCGCTCCTCCATGTCAATCCAGATTTAACTCCAGAATGTCACTCCTCCATGTCGATCCTCCATGTCGATCTTCCATATTTCTCCTCCATGTCACTCCTCCATGTCACTCCTTCATTTCACTCCTCCATGTCACACCTCCATGTCGATCAAACTGGACACTCCTCCATGTCGATCCTCTATGTCGCTCCTCCATGTCGATCCTCCATATTACTCCTCCATGTAGATCGTACATGTCACTCCAGAATTGCACACCAGAATTTAACTGTAGAATGTCACTCCTCCATGTCAGTCCTCCTTGTCAATACTTCATGTCGACTCCTCCTTGTTGATCCTCCATATCGCCCCTCCATGTCGATCCTTCATGTCACTCCTCCATTTAGATCGTATATGTTACTCCTCGATGTCGATCTTCGATGTCGCTCCTCCATGTCACTCCAGAATGGCACTCCTCCATGTCACTCCTGAAAGTCGCTCCACCATGTCGATCCTACATGTCGATCTTCCATGTCTCTCCTTCATCTCTACCATGTCACTTTTCCATGTCACTCCTCCATGTCGATCAACCTTGACACTCCTCCATGTTGATCCTTCATGTCACTCCTCCATTTAGATCCTACTAGTTACTCCTCCATGTCGATCTTCCATGTCGCTCCTCCATGTCACTCCAGAATGTCGCTCCTCCATGTCACTGCTCAATCTCGATCCGCCATGTCACTCCTCCATGTCTTCCATGTTGACACATGTCGATCCTCCATGTCGCTCATCCTTGCTCATCCATATCACTCCACCATGTCACTCCAGAATGTCACTACTCCATGTTACTCCAGAATGTCAATCCAGATTTAACTCCAGAATGTTACTCCTCCATGCCGATCCTCCATGTCGATCTTCTATGTCTCTCCTCCATGTCACTCCTCCATCTCTACCATGTCACTACTCCATGTCACTACAGAATGTCAATCCAGATTTAACTCCAGAATTTCGCTCCTCCATGTCACTCCTCCATGTCACTCTTCCTTGCTCCTCAATGTCACTCCTCCATGTCACTCCTCTATGTCACTCCTCCTTGTCGCTCCTCCATGTCACTCCTCCATGTCGCTCCTCCACATCACTTCTCTATGTCACTCCTCCATGAAGCTCCTCCATGTCACTCCTCTATGTCACTCTTCCTTGCTCCTCAATGTCACTCCTCCATGTCACTCCTCTATGTCACTCCACCATGTCACTCCTCCTTCATGTCACTCCTCAATGTCACTCCTCCACATCACTCCTCTATGTCACTCCTCCATGTCACTCCTCCATGTCAATCCTCCATTTCGCTCCTCCATATCGCTCCTAAATGTCACTACTCCATGTCACTCCTCCATATCACTCCTCCATGTCTATCCTCCATGTCGATCCTCCATGTCACTCCTACATGTCACTCCTCCATGTCACTCCTCCATGAAGCTCCTACATGTCACTCCTCCGTGTAACTCTTCCTTGCTCCTCAATGTCACTCCTCCATGTCACTCCTCTATGTCAATCCTCCATGTCACTCCTCCATCTCACTACTCCATGTCACTCCTCCATGTCGATCCTCCATGTCACTCCTAAATGTTACTCCTCCATGTCACTCCTCCATGAAGCTCCTCCATGTCACTCCTCTATGTCACTCTTCCTTGCTCCTCAATGTCACTCCTCCTTGTCACTCCTCTATGTCACTCCTCCATGTCACTCCTCCTTCATGTCACTCCTCCATATCACTCCTCCATTTTGCTCCTCCATATCGCTCCTCCATGTCGCTCCTCAATGTCACTCCTCCATGTCAATCCTCCATGTCACTACTCCATGTCACTCCTCCATGTCGATCCTCCATGTCACTCCTAAATGTCACTCCTCCATGAAGCTCATCCATGTCACTCCTCTATGTCACTCTTCCTTGCTCCTCAATATCACTCCTCCATGTCAATCCTCCAGGTCACTCCTTCATGTCACTCCTCCATGTCACTCCTCCATTTCGATCCTCCATGTCGTTCTTCCATGTCACTCTTCCATGTCACTCCTCCATGTCACTCCTCCATGTCACTCTTCCTTGCTCCTCAATGTCACTCCTCCATGTCACTTCTCTATGTCACTCCTCCATGTCGCTCCTCCATGTCACTCCTCCATGTCGCCCCTCCACATCACTCCTCTATGTCACTCCTCCATGTTGAGCCTCCATGTCGCCCTTCAATGATACTTCTTCATGTCACTCCTCCATGTCACTCCTCTACGTCACTCCTACATGTTGAGCCTCCATGTCGCCCTTCCATGTCACTCCTCAATATAACTCCTATATGTTGAGCATCCGTGTTGCTTCTCCATTTCACTCCTCCATGACGATCCTTAAATTCACTCCTCCATGTCCGTCTTCCATGTCGCTACTCCTTGTCACTCCTCCATGTCACTCCTCCAAGTCACTCCTCCATGTCGATCCTCTAAGTTACTCCTACAAGTCACTCCTCCATTCACTCCTCCATGAAGCTCCTCCATGTCACTCCTCCTCCATGTCACTCCTCCATGTCACTCTTCCTTGCTCCTCCATGTCACTCCTCCATGTCACTCCTCCATGTCACTCATCCATGTCACTCCTCCTTCTCACTACTCCATGTCACTCCTCCATGTCTATCCTCCATGTCACTCCTCCATGTCACTCCTCCATGTCACTTCTCCATTTCGCTCCTCCATATCGCTCCTCCATGTCACTCCTCCATGTCACTCCTCCATGTCAATCCTCCATGTCACTACTCCATGTCACTCCTCCATGTCGATCCTCCATGTCACCCCTAAATGTCACTCCTCCATGTCACTCCTCAATGAAGCTCCTACATGTCACTCCTCCATGTCACTCTTCCTTGCTCCTCAATGTCACTCCTCCATGTCACTCCTCTATGTCACTCCTCCATGTCGCTCCTCCATGTCACTCCTCCATGTCGCTCCTCCACATCACTCCTCTATGTCACTCCTCCATGTCGATCCTCCATGTCACTCCTCCATGTCACTCTTCCTTGCTCCTCAATGTCACTCCTCCATGTCACTCCTCTATGTCACTCCTCCATGTCACTCCTCCTTCATGTCACTCCTCCATGTCACTCCTCCATTTCGCTCCTCCATATCGCTCCTCTATGTCACTCCTCCATGTCACTCCTCCATGTCAATCCTCCATTTCGCTCCTCCATATCGCTCCTAAATGTCACTCCTCCATGTCACTCCTCCATGTCACTCCTCCATGTCTATCCTCCATGTCGATCCTCCATGTCACTCCTACATGTCACTCCTCCATGTCACTCCTCCATGAAGCTCCTACATGTCACTCCTCCATGTAACTCTTCCTTGCTCCTCAATGTCACTCCTCCATGTCACTCCTCTATGTCACTCCTCCATGTCACTCCTCCATGTCACTCCTCCTTCTCACTACTCCATGTCACTCCTCCATGTCGATCCTCCATGTCACTCCTAAATGTCACTCCTCCATGTCAATCCTCCATGTCACTACTCCATGTCACTCCTCCATGTCGATCCTCCATGTTACTCCTAAATGTCACTCCTCCATGAAGCTCATCCATGTCACTCCTCTATGTCACTCTTCCTTGCTCCTCAATATCACTCCTCCATGTCAATCCTCTATGTCACTCCTCCTTGTCACTCCTCCATGTCACTCCTCCATGTCGCTCCTCCACATCACTCCTCTATGTCACTCCTCCATGTCACTCCTCCTTCATGTCACTCCTCCATGTCACTCCTCCATTTCGCTCCTCCATATCGCTCCTCCATGTTGCTCCTCCATGTCACTCCTCCATGTCACTCCTCCATGTCACTCTTCCTTGCTCCTCAATGTCACTCCTCCATGTCACTTCTCTATGTCACTCCTCCATGTCGCTCCTCCATGTCACTCCTCCATGTCGCCCCTCCACATCACTCCTCTATGTCACTCCTCCATGTTGAGCCTCCATGTCGCCCTTCAATGATACTTCTTCATGTCACTCCTCCATGTCACTCCTCTACGTCACTCCTACATGTTGAGCCTCCATGTCGCCCTTCCATGTCACTCCTCAATATAACTCCTATATGTTGAGCCTCCGTGTTGCTTCTCCATGTCACTCCTCCATGACGATCCTTAAATTCACTCCTCCATGTCCGTCTTCCATGTTGCTACTCCTTGTCACTCCTCCATGTCACTCCTCCATGTCACTCCTCCTTCATGTCACTCCTCCATGTCACTCCTCAATTTCGCTCCTCCATATCGCTCCTCCATGTTGCTCCTCCATTTCACTCCTCCATGTCACTCCTCCATGTCACTCCTCCATGAAGCTCCTACATGTCACTCCTCCTTCTCACTACTCCATGTCACTCCTCTATGTCGATCCTCCATGTCACTCCTAAATGTCACTCCTCCATGTCACTCATTCTTGCTCCTCAATGTCACTCCTACATGTCACTCCTCTATGTCACTCCTCCATGTCACTCCTCCATGTCACTCCTCCTTCTCACTACTCCATGTCACTCCTCTATGTCGATCCTCCATGTCACTCCTAAATGTCACTCCTCCATGTCACTCCTCCATAAAGCTCCTCCATGTCACTCCTCTATGTCACGCTTCCTTGCTCCTCAATGTCACTCCTCCATGTCACTCCTCAATGAAGCTCCTACATGTCACTCCTCCATGTCACTCTTCCTTGCTCCTCAATGTCACTCCTCCATGTCACTCCTCTATGTCACTCCTCCTTGTCGCTCCTCCATGTCACTCCTCCATGTCGCTCCTCCACATCACTCCTCTATGTCACTCCTCCATGAAGCTCCTCCATGTCACTCCTCTATGTCACTCTTCCTTGCTACTCAATGTCACTCCTCCATGTCACTCCTCTATATCACTCCACCATGTCACTCCTCCTTCATGTCACTCCTCCATGTCACTCCTCCATTTCGCTCCTCCACATCACTCCTCTATGTCACTCCTCCATGTCACTCCTCCATGTCAATCCTCCATTTCGCTCCTCCATATCGCTCCTAAATGTCACTACTCCATGTCACTCCTCCATATCACTCCTCCATGTCTATCCTCCATGTCGATCCTCCATGTCACTCCTACATGTCACTCCTCCATGTCACTCCTCCATGAAGCTCCTACATGTCACTCCTCCATGTAACTCTTCCTTGCTCCTCAATGTCACTCCTCCATGTCACTCCTCTATGTCACTCCTCCATGTCACTCCTCCATGTCACTCCTCCTTCTCACTACTCCATGTCACTCCTCCATGTCGATCCTCCATGTCACTCCTAAATGTTACTCCTCCATGTCAATCCTCCATGTCACTACTCCATGTCACTCCTCCATGTCGATCCTCCATGTTACTCCTAAATGTCACTCCTCCATGAAGCTCATCCATGTCACTCCTCTATGTCACTCTTCCTTGCTCCTCAATATCACTCCTCCATGTCAATCCTCTATGTCACTCCTCCTTGTCGCTCCTCCATGTCACTCCTCCATGTCGCTCCTCCACATCACTCCTCTATGTCACTCCTCCATGTCACTCCTCCTTCATGTCACTCCTCCATGTCACTCCTCCATTTCGCTCCTCCATATCGCTCCTCCATGTTGCTCCTCCATGTCACTCCTCCATGTCACTCCTCCATGTCACTCTTCCTTGCTCCTCAATGTCACTCCTCCATGTCACTTCTCTATGTCACTCCTCCATGTCGCTCCTCCATGTCACTCCTCCATGTCGCCCCTCCACATCACTCCTCTATGTCACTCCTCCATGTTGAGCCTCCATGTCGCCCTTCAATGATACTTCTTCATGTCACTCCTCCATGTCACTCCTCTACGTCACTCCTACATGTTGAGGCTCCATGTCGCCCTTCCATGTCACTCCTCAATATAACTCCTATATGTTGAGCCTCCGTGTTGCTTCTCCATGTCACTCCTCCATGACGATCCTTAAATTCACTCCTCCATGTCCGTCTTCCATGTTGCTACTCCTTGTCACTCCTCCATGTCACTCCTCCATGTCACTCCTCCTTCATGTCACTCCTCCATGTCACTCCTCCATTTCGCTCCTCCATATCGCTCCTCCATGTTGCTCCTCCATTTCACTCCTCCATGTCACTCCTCCATGTCACTCCTCCATGAAGCTCCTACATGTCACTCCTCCATGTCACTCATTCTTGCTCCTCAATGTCACTCATACATGTCACTCCTCTATGTCACTCCTCCATGTCACTCCTCCATGTCACTCCTCCTTCTCACTACTCCATGTCACTCCTCTATGTCGATCCTCCATGTCACTCCTAAATGTCACTCCTCCATGTCACTCCTCCATAAAGCTCCTCCATGTCACTCCTCTATGTCACGCTTCCTTGCTCCTCAATGTCACTCCTCCATGTCACTCCTCATTGTTACTCTTCCATATCACTCCTCCATGTCACTTCTTCATGTCTTCCATGTCACTACTCCAAGTCTCTCATCCATGTCGCTCCTCCATGTCACTCCTACATGTAACTCCTCCATGTCACTCCTTCATGTCACTCCTCCATGTCACTCCTCCATATCGCTCCTCCATATCGCTCCTCCATGTCGCTCCTCCATGTCACTCCTCTATGTCGATCCTCCATGTCACTACTCCATGTCATTCCTACATGACACTCCTCCATGTAACTCCTCCATGAAGCTCCTCCATGTCACTCCTCCATGTCACTCTTCCTTGCTCCTCAATATCACTCCTCCATGTCACTCCTCTATGTCACTCTTCCATGTCACATCTCCATATCATTCCTCCTTCTCACTCCTCCATATCACTACTCCATGTCACTCCTCCATGTCGATCGTCCATGTCACTCCTACATGTCACTCCTCCATGTCACTCCTTCATGAAGCTCCTCCATGTCACTCCTCTATGTCACTCTTCCTTGCTCCTCAATGTCACTACTCCAACTCACTCCTCTATGTCACTCCTCCTTGTCGCTCCTCCATGTCACTACTCCATCTCGCTCCTCCACATCACTCCTCTATGTCACTCCTCCATGTCACTCCTCCTTCATGTCATTCCTCCATGTCACTCCTCCATTTTGCTCCTCCATATCGCTCCTCCATGTCGCTCCTCCATGTCACTCCTCCTTCTCACTCCTCAATGTCGCTCAACCACATCACTCCTCTATATCACTCCTCAATGTTACTCCTCCATATAACTCCTACATTTCACTTCTTCATGTCAAGTCTCTCATCCATGTCGCTCCTCCATGTCACTCCTACATGTCACTCCTCTATGTCACTCCTCCATGTTGAGCTTCCATGTCGCCCTTCAATGTCACTCCTCAATATAACTCCTACATGTTGAACCTCCGTGTTGCTCCTCAATATCACTTCTCCATGTAATTTCTCCATGTCGCTCCTCCACGTCAATCCTCTATGTCACTCCTCCATGTCACTCCTCTAGGTCACTCCTCTATGTCGATCCTCCATGTCACTCCTCCATGTCATTCCTACATGGCACTCCTCCATGTCACTCCTCCATGAAGCTCCTCCATGTCACTCCTCCATGTCACTCTTCCTTGCTCCTCAATATCACTCCTCCATGTCACTCCTCTATGTCACTCCTCCATGTTACATCTCCATATCACTCCAACTTCTCAATCCTCCATGTCAACCCTCCATGTCACTCCTCAATGAAACTCCTCCATGTCACTCCTCCATGTCACTCCTCCTCGTCACTCCTCTATGTCGCTCCTCAACATCACTCCTCTATGTAACTCCTCCATGTCGATCCTCCATGTCACTCCTCCATGTCAATCCTCCACGTCACTCCTCTATGTCACTCCTCCACTTCGATTTTTCCATTTCACTCCACCATGTCGATTATCCATGTTGCTAATCCATGTCACTCCTGCTTGTCACTATTTCTTGCCCCTCCATTTCACTCCTCTATGTCATCCCTTCATGTCACTCCTCAATATCACTCCTACATGTTGAGCCTCCATGTCGCTCCTCCATGTCACTCCTCCATGTCGCTCCTCCACATCACTCCTCTATGTCACTACTCCATGTCACTCCTCCATGTTGAGCCTCCATGTTGCCCTTCAATGATACTCCTCCATGTCACTCCTCTATGTCACTCCTCCATGTTGAGCTTCCATGTCGCACTTCAATGTCACTCATAAATATAACTCCTATAAGTTGAGCCTCCGTGTTGCTTATCCATGTCACTCCTCCATGACGATACTTAAATTCACTCCTCCATGTCCGTGTTCCATGTCGCTACTCCTTGTCACTCCTCCTTGCCACTCTTTCATGTCACTCCTCCATGTCGATCCTCTATGTCACTCCTACAAGTCACTCCTCAATGTCACTCCTCCATGTCACTCCTCCATGTCACTCCTCCATGTCACTCCTTCTTGCTGCTCCATGTCGCTCTTCCATGTGACTCCTTCTTGCTGCTCCACTTAGCTCTTCCATGTAACTCCTCTATATCACTCCTCTATTTCGCTCCTCCAACTCACTCCTCTATGTCACTCCTCCATTTCACTTCTCCATATCAAGTCACTCCTCTATTTCACTCCTCCATTTCGATTTTCCATTTCACTCCACCATGTCACTCCCCCATGTCGATCATCCATGTTGCTCCTCCATGTCACTCCTCCTTGTTACTATTTCTTGCCCCTCCATTTCACTCCTCTATGTCATCCCTTCATGTCACTCCTCAATAATACTCCTACATGTTGAGCCTCCATGTCGCTCCTCAATGTCACTCCTCCATGTCACTCCTCCATGTCACTCCTCCATGTCACTCCTCCACATCACTCCTCCATGTCACTCCTCCATGTCACTCCTCCATGTCACTCCTCCATGTCACTCCTCCACATCACTCCTCTATGTCACTCCTCCATGTCGATCCTCCATGTAACTCCTCCATGTCAATCCTCCATGTCGCTCCTCCATGTCACTCCTCCATGTCACTCCTCCATGTTGAGCCTCCATGTTGCCCTTCAATGATACTCCTCCATGTCACTCCTCCATGTCACTCCTCCATGTCGCTCCTCCATGTCGCTCCTCCATGTCACTCTTCTATTTCACTCCTCAATATCACTCCTATATGTTGAGCCTCCGTGTTGCTTCTCCATGTCACTCCTCCATGTCACTCCTCCTTCTCACTCCTCCATATCACTACTCCATGTCACTCCTCCATGTCGATCCTCCATGTCACTCCTAAATGTCACTCCTCCATGTCACTCCTCCATATCACTCCTCCATGTCACTCCTCCATGTCACTCCTCCATTTCACTCCTCCATGTCACTCCTCCATGTCACTCCTCCATGTCACTCCTCCATGTCACTCCTCCATGTCACTCTTCCTTGCTCCTCAATGTCACTCCTCCATGTCACTCCTCTATGTCACTCCTCCATGTCACTCCTCCATGTCACTCCTCCTTCTCACTACTCCATGTCACTCCTCCATGTCGATCCTCCATGTCACTCCTAAATGTCACTCCTCCATGTCACTCCTCCATGAAGCTCCTCCATGTCACTCCTCTTTGTCACGCTTCCTTGCTCCTCAATGTCACTCCTCCATGTCACTCCTCATTGTTACTTTTCCATATCACTCCACAATGTCACTTCTTCATGTCTTCCATGTCATTCCTCCAAGTCTCTTATCCATGTCACTCCAGAATGTCGCTCCTCCATGTCAATCCAGAATATCACTTCAGATTAAACTCCAGAATGTCACTCCTCCATGTAACTGCTTGATGTCGCTCCTCCATGTCGATCCTCCATGTCACTCCTCCTTGTTACTCCTCCACATCGATCCTCCATTTCGATCGTCCATGTCGATCTTCCATATCGCTCCTCCATGTCACTCCAGAATGTCGTTCCTCCATGTCACTCCAGAATGTCGCTCCACCATGTTCCTCCAGAATGTACCTCCTCCTTGTTACTCCTCCACATCGATCCTCCATGTCACTCCTCCATGTCTTCCATGTCGATATATGTTGTACCTCCATGTCGCTCCTCCTTGCTCATCCATATCGCTCCTCCATGTCACTCCAGAATGTCGCTCCTTCATGTCAATGCAGATTTAACTCCAGAATGTCACTCCTCCATGTCGATCCACCATGTCTCTCTTCCATGTCACTCCTCCATCTCTACCATGTCACTCCTCCATCTCACTTCTCCATGTCAATCAACCTTGATACTCCTCCATGTCGATCCTCTATGTCGCTCCTCCATGTCGCTTCTCCATGTCGATCCTCCATGTCACTCCTCCAAGTTGCTACTCCATGTCTCTCCTCCATGTCGATCCACCATGTCGCTCATCCTTGCTCATCCTTGCTCCTCCATGTCACTCCTCCATGTCACTCCAGAATGTCACTCCAGAATGTCTATCCAGAATGTCGCTCCTCCATGTCCCTCCTTCCTGTGACTCCTCCATGTAACTCCTCCATGTAACTCCTCCATGTCACTCCTCCATGTCTTCCATGACAATCCTCCATGTCACTCATCCATGTTACTCCTGCATGTCGATCCCACATGTCACTCCTCCATGTCGCTCGTCCATGTCAATCCTCTATGTCTATCCTCGATGTCGTTCCTCTATGGTACTCCTCCTTGTCACTCCTTCATATCACTGCTCTATTTCGATCCTCCATGTCACTCCTTCATGACAGTCCTCAATGTCGATCTTCCGTGTCGCTCCGCTTTGCTCCTCCATGGCACTCCTCCATGTTGCTTCTCAATGTCAGTCCAGAGTGATGCTCCTCCATGTCATTCTAGAATGTCACTCAGGAATGTCACTACTCCCTCTAACTCCGCCATGTCGCTCCTCCATGTCACTCCTTCATGTCGCTCCTCCTTGTCACTCCAAAATGTCCCTCCTCCATGTCCCTCCTCCATGTCACTCCTCCATGCCACTCCTTCATGTCACTCCTCCATGTCGCTCCTCCATGTCAGTCCTCCATGTCGATCCTCCATGTCACTACTCCATGTCGATCCTGCATGTCACTCCTCAATGTCACTCCTCCATGTCGATGCTCCATGTCACTCCTCCATGTTGCTCCTCCATGTAGATCCTAGATGTCGCTCCACTATGTCGCTTCTCCATGTCGATCCTCCATGTCACTCCTCCAAGTTGCTCCTCCATGTCACTCCAGAATGTCACTCCTCCATGTCACTCTTGCATGTCACTGCTCCATGTCACTCCTTCATGTCGATGTTCCATGGCACTCCTCCATGTTGCTCCTCCATGTCAATCCAGAATGTCACTCCTCCATGTCATTTCAGAATGTCACTCAAGAATGTCACTCCAGTATGTCACTCCTCCTTGTCCCTCCATGTCACTCCTCCATCTCGATCCTCCATGTTGATCCTTCATGTAGTGACATGAATCCTCCATGTCACTCCTCTATGTCGATCCTCCATGTCGCTCCTCCTTGTTCATCCATATCACTCCACCATGTTGCTCCTCCATGTCACTCCAGAATGTCGCTCCTCCATTTAAATCCAGATTTAATTCCAGAATGTCACTCCTCCATGACGATCTTCCATGTCTCTCCTCCATGTCACTCCTCCATCTCTAACATGTCACTCCTCCATGTATCTTCTCCATGTCGATCAACCTTGACACTCCTCCATGTCGATCCTCTATGTCGCTCCTCCATGTAGATCCTACATGTCACTCCAGAATTTCACTCCGTAATTTAACTGTAGGATGTCACTCCTCCATGTCAGTCCTCCATGTCAGTCCTCCATGTTGCTCCTCCATTTAGATCCTACATGTTACTACTACATGTCGATCTTCCATTTCGCTCCTCCATGTCACTCCAGAATGTTGCTCCTCCATGTCACTCCAGAATGTCGCTCCACCATGTTCATCCAGAATGAACCTCCTCGTTATCAGTCTTCCATGTCGCTCCGCGATGTCGCTCCTCCATGTAGATCCTTTATGTCGCTCTTACATGTCGCTCCTCCTAGTCACTCCTCCATGTCAATCCTCCATGTCGCTCCTCCATTTCACTCCTCCATGTCGTTCCTCCAAGTCACTCCTCCATGTTGATCCTCCATGTCGATACTCCATGTTGCTCCTCCATGTCACTCCTCCATATCTTCCATGTCACTCCACCGTGTTGCTCCTCCATGTCACTTATTCATATCGATCCTCCATGTCACTCCTCCTTGCTCCTCCATATCACTCCTCCATGTAATTCCACCATGTCACTCCAGAATGTCGCTCCTCCATGTAAATCCAGAATGTCATTGCTCCATGTCGATCCTCTATTGCGCTCCTCCATGTCATTCCTCCCTGTCTTCCACGTCTCTCCTCTATGTAACTCCTCCATGTAAATCCTACATGTCACTCCTCCATGTCACTCCACCATGTCGCTCCTCCATGTCACTCCTCTTTGTCACTCCTTCAAGTCACTACTCAATTTCGGTCTTCCATGTCGACACATTTCGATCCTCCATGTCACTCCTCCTTGATCCTCCATATCACTCCACCGTGTCGCTCCTCCATGTCAATCCAGAATGTCTCTCCAGAATTTAACTCCAGAATGTTATTCCTCCATGTCCCTCCTCCATGTTGCTCCTCCATGTCACTCCAAAAAGTCCCTCCAGAATGTCACTCCTGAATGTCACTCCTCCATGTCCCTCCTCCATGTCACTCCTCCATGTCGATCCTCTATTTCACACCTCCATGTCACTCCTCCCTGTCTTCCACATCACTTCGCCATGTCGATCCTCCATGTTTCTCCTACATGTCGATCCTCCATGTTGATCCTCCATGTCACACTTCCATG
Organism: Sebastes miniatus; assembly: GCA_916701275.1. Taxonomy (NCBI): domain Eukaryota; kingdom Metazoa; phylum Chordata; class Actinopteri; order Perciformes; family Sebastidae; genus Sebastes; species Sebastes miniatus. The sequence continues at coordinate 56,081 of CAKALS010000448.1, read as the reverse complement.
TCACTGCTCGATGTCGCTCCTTCATATATTTCCTCCATGTCGCTCCTCCTTGTGACTCCTCCATGTCACTCAACCTTGTCACTCCTCCATGTCACTTCTCCATGTCGATCCTCCATTTTGATCCTACATGTTGCTCCACCATGTCACTCCTCCATGTCTTCCATGTCACTCCCCCATATACCTAATCCGTGTCGGTCCTCCATGTGACTATTCCATGTCGATCCTCCATGTTGCTCGTCCCTGCTCGTACATATCACTCCTCCATGTCACTCCTCCATGTCACCTCAGAATGTTGCTCCTCCATGTCACTCCAGAATGTCACTCCAGAATTTCTCTCCAGAATGTCACTCCTCCATGTACCTCCTCCATGTCAATCCTCTATGTAGATCCTCCATATAACTCCTCCTTGTCACTCCTCAATGTCGATCCTCTATTTCACACCTCCATGTCGCCCCTCCATGTCACTCCTCCCTGTCTTCAATGTCCCTCCTCCATGTCGATCCTCCATGTCGATCCTCCATGTCACTCCTCCACGTAACTGCTCCATGTCGATCTTCCATGTCGATCTTCCATGTTGCACCTCCATTTCACTCCTCCATGTCTTCCATGTCACTCCCCTATGTACCTCCTCCATGTAGCTCCTCCGTGTAGATCCTTCATGTTACTCCTCTATGTCAATCCTCCATATGTCTCATCAATGTCACTCCAGAATATCAGTCCAGAATGTTGCTCCTCCATGTCACTCCTACCTGTCTTCCATGTCATTCCTCCATGTCGTTCCTCCATGTCGATCCTCCATGTCGCTCCTCCTTGTTACTCCTTCATGTTGCTCCTCCTTGTCACTCCTCCATGTTGATCCTCCATGTTATTCCTCCATTTCACTCCTCCATGTCACTCCAGAATGTCACTCCAAAATTTAACTCCAGAATGTGAATCCTCCATGTCCCTCCTCCATTCTATTTCAGAATGTCACTCCAGAATTTAACTCCAAAATGTCAGTCCTCCATGTCCTTTCTGGATGTGAATCCTCCATTTCAGTCCTAATTGTCGATCCTCCATGTCAGTCCTCCATGTTGCTCCTCAATGTCGCTCCTCCACGTCGCTCCTCCATGTTGATCTTCCATGTCGATCTTCCATGTCAAGCATGTCACTCCTCCATGTCCGTCCTCCATGTCAATCACCCATGTCAGTCCTCCATGTCACTACTCATTGTTACTCCTTTATGTGGCTCCTCCATGTCGATCCTCCATGTCACTCCTACTTGTTACTTCTTCATGTCACTCCTCCTTGTCACTACTCCAAGTCACTACTCAATGTCTATCATCCATGTCACTACTCCATCTCACTCCTCCCTGTTGATCCTCCATGTCAGTCCTCCTCGTCAATCCTCCATTTGACTGCTCAATGTCGCTCCTCCATGTCGATCCTCAAATGTCGCTCCTCCTTGTTACTCCTCCATGTTGCTCTAGAATGTTGCTCCTCCATGCCATTCCAGAAATTCAATCCAGAATTTAACTCCAGAATGTCACTCCTCCATGTCCCTTCTCCATGTCAATCCTCTATGTCCATCCTCCATGTCACTCCTTCATGTCACTCCAGAATGTCCCTCCAGAATATCACTCCAGAATGTCAGTCCTCCATGTCCCTCTTCCATGTCGCTCCTCCATGTCACTGCTCCATTTCGCTCCTCCATGTTGCCCCTAATTGCTCATCCATATCACTCCTCCATGTCACTCTAGAATGTGGCTCCTCCATGTCACTCCAGAAGTCACTCCAGAATTTAACTCAAGAATGTCACTCCTCCATGTCCCTCCTCCATGTCAATCTTATATGTCCATCCTCCATATCACTCCTCCACGTCACTCCGGAATGTTCATCCAGAACGTCATTCTAGAATGTAACTCTTCCATATCCCTCCTCCATATCACTCCTCCATGTCGATGTTCAATTCAACACCTCCATTTCTCTCCTACATGTCACTCCTCCATCCCCTATGTCACTCCTCCATGTCACGCCTCCATGTCGATCCTCCATGTCACTCCTCCATGTCGCTCCTCCTTGTTACTCCTTCATGTGGCTCATCCTTGTCACTCCTCCATGTCACTGCTCCATATCGATCGTCGATCGTCCATGTTGATCCTCCATGTTGCTACACCATGTCACTCTTCCATGTCTTCCATGTCAATCCCCCATGTCGCTCCTCAATGTCACTCCAGAATGTTGCTACTCCATGTCACTCCAGAATGTCGCTCATCCATGTCACTCCAGAATGTCGCTCCTCCATGTCCCTCCAGAATGTCATTCCTCAATGTCAGTCCTCCAAGTCGATCCGTAATGTTGCTCCTCATGTAGCTCCTACATGAAACTCTTCTATGTTTCTCCTCCATGTCACTCCTCCATCTCGATCCTCCATTTCGCTCCTCCATTTCACTCCTCCATGTCACTCCAGAATGTCGCTCCTCCATGTCACTCCAGAATGTCACTTCAGAATTTAAATACAGAATGTTACTCCTCCATGTCCCTCCTCCATGTCGCTCATCCATGTCACTCCAGAATGTCACTCCTCCATGTCCCTCCTCCATGTCACTCCTCCATGTCGATCCTCTATTTCGCTCCTCCAGTCGCTCCTCCATGTCAATTCTCCCTTTCTTCCACATCACACCTCTATGTAACTCCTCCATGTCAAACCTCCAAATCTCTCCGTGATGTTGCTCCTTATGTAGCTGCTCCATGTAACTCTTCTATGTTTCTCCTCCATGTCACTCCTCCATCTCGATCCTCCATTTCGCTCCTCCATTTCACTCCTCCATGTCACTCCAGAATGTCTCTCCTCCTAGTCACTCCCCCATGTTTATCCTCCATGTCGCTCCTCCTTGCTCCTCCATATCACTCCTCTATGTAACTCCTCCATGTTAATGCTACATGTCACTACTCCATGTCACTCCGCCATGTAGCTCCTCCATGTCTCTCCTCCATGTCACTCCAGAATGTCGCTCCTTCATGTCACTCCAGAATGTCGCTCCACCATGTCCCTCCAGAATGTTCCTCCTCATTGTCAGTCTTCCATGTCGCTCCGCGATGTCGCTCCTCCATGTAGCTCCTCCATTTCACTCCTCCATGTCGATCCTCCATGTCACTCCTCCATGTCGATCCTCAATGTCTCTCCATATCACTCCTCCATGTCACTCCAGAATGTCGCTCCAGAATGCTACTCCTCCAGATGCTTCCTCCATGTCACTGCTCCATGTCAATCCTCTATTTCACTCCTCCATGTCATTCCTCCCTGTCATCCACGTCACTCCTCCATGTAACTCCTCCATGTCAATCCTACATGTCAGTCCTCCATGTAACTCTTCTGTTTCTCCTCCATGTCACTGCTCCATGTCGATCGTCAATTTCGATCCTCCATGTTGCTCCACCATGTCACTACTCCATGTCTTCCATGTCACTCCAACATTTACCTCCTCCATGTAGATCCTTCATGTTACTCCTCTATGTCAAACCTCCATGTCGCTCCTCCATGTCACTTCTCCGTGTCGCTCCTCCTTGTCACTCCTCCATGTCACTACTCCATGTCGATACCTCCATATCACTCCAGAATGTCCCTCCTGAAAGTCACTCCAGAATGTCACTCCTCCATATTTCTCCTCCATGTCATTCCTCACTGTCTTCCATTTCACTTCTCCATGTCACTCCTACATGTCGATCATCCTTGTCACTCCTTTATGTCGCTCCTCCATGTCACTCCTCCATGTTGATTCTCCATGTCACTCCTCCATGTCGATCCTCCATGTCGCTCCACCATGTCGCTCCTCCATGTCACTCCTCCATGTTGATCCTCAATGTCACTCCTCCATGTCACACTTCCATGTCACTGCTCGATGTCGCTCCTCCATGTTGATCCTCAATGTCACTCCTCCATGTCACTCCTCCATGTCGATCCTCCATGTCGCTCCACCATGTCGTTCCTCCATGTCACTCCTCCATGTTGATCCTCAATGTCACTCCTCCATGTCAACTTCCATGTCACTGCTCGATGTCGCTCCTCCATGTCGCTGCTCCTTGTCACTCATCCATGTCTTCCATGTCACTCCCCCATGTACCTCCACTATGTAGCTCCTCCATGTAGACCCTTCATGTCACTCCTCTGTCAGTCCTCGATATCTCTCACCAATGTCACTCCTCCATGTCACTCCAGAATGTCCCTCCAAATGTCCCTCCAAAATGTAACTCCTCCGTGTCACTCCTCCATGTCGCTCCTCTTTGTCACTCCTCCATGTCACTGCTCAATATCGATCCTCCATGTCACTCCTCCATGTATTCCATGTCGACACATGTCGATCCTCCATGTCGCTCCTCCTTGCTCATCCATATCACTCCACCATGTCACTCCAGAATGTCACTACTCCATGTTACTCCAGAATGTCAATCCAGATTTAACTCCAGAATGTTACTCCTCCATGTCGATTCTCCATGTCGATCTTCTATGTCTCTCCTCCATGTCACTCCTCCATCTCTACCATGTCACTCCTCCATGTCACTCCTCCGTGTTGATCCACCATGTTGCTCCTCCATGTCGATCCTCTATGTAGCTCCTCCATGTCGATCCTCCATGTCACTCCTACATGTAAATCCTACACGTCACTCCTCCATATCGATCCACCTTGTTGCTCCTCCATGTCGATCCTTTATGTAGCTCCTCCATGTCGATCCTCCATGTCACTCCTATATGTAGATCCTACATGTCACTCCCGAATTTTACTACAGAATTTAACTGTAGAATGTCACTCCTCCATGTCGAACCTCCATGTCGCTCCTCCATGTCACTCCTCCATGTCGATTTTCTGTCACTCCTCCATGTCGATCCTCAATGTCACTCCTCTATGTAGATCCTACATTTCACTCCAGAATTTCACTCCAGAATTCAACTGTAGAATGTCACTCCTCCATGTCAGTTTTCCTTGTCAATACTCCATGTCGACTCCTCCTTGTTGATCCTCCATATCGCTACTCCAAGTCGATCCTTCATGTCACTCCTCCATTTAGATCCTACATGTTACTCCTCCATGTCGATCTTCCATGTCGCTCCTCCATGTCACTCCAGAATGTCGCTCCTCCATGTCACTGCTCAATGTCGATCCTCCATGTCACTCCTCCATGTCTTCCATGTTGACACATGTCGATCCTCCATGTCGCTCCTCTTTGCTCATCCATATCACTCCACCATGTCACTCCAGAATGTCACTACTCCATGTCACTCCAGAATGTCAATCCAGAATTAACTCCAGAATGTCACTCCTTCATGTCGATCCTCCATGTAGCTCCTCTATGTCACTCCTCCATGTCACTCCTATATGTAGATCCTACATGTCATGCCAGAATTTTACTCCAGAATTTAACTGTAGAATGTCACTCCTCCATGTCAGTATTCCTTTTCAATACTCCATGTCGAACCTCCATGTCTCTCCTCCATGTCACTCCTCCATGTCGATCCTCCATGTCGCTCCTCCATGTCACTGCTCCATGTCGATCCTCCATGTCGATCCTCGATGTTGCTCCTCCATTTCACTGCTCCATGTCTTCCATGTCACTCCACTATTTACCTCCTCCATGTAGCTCCTCCATTTAGATCCTTCATGTTACTCCTCTATGTCAACCCTCCATATCTCACATCAATGTCCCTCCAGAATGTCACTCCAAAATGTCACTAGTCCATGTCACTGCTCAATGTCGATCCTCCATGTCACTCCTCCATGTCACTCCTCCATGTCTTCCTTATCGACACATGTCGATCCTCCATGTCGCTCTTCCTTGCTCATCCATATCACTCCAACATGTCACTCCTCCATGTCACTCCAGAATGTCACTCCACCATGTCAATACAGATTTAATTCCAGAATGTCGCTCCTCCATGTCAATCCAGATTTAACTCCAGAATGTCACTCCTCCATGTCGATCCTCCATGTCGATCTTCCATATTTCTCCTCCATGTCACTCCTCCATGTCACTCCTTCATTTCACTCCTCCATGTCACACCTCCATGTCGATCAAACTGGACACTCCTCCATGTCGATCCTCTATGTCGCTCCTCCATGTCGATCCTCCATATTACTCCTCCATGTAGATCGTACATGTCACTCCAGAATTGCACACCAGAATTCAACTGTAGAATGTCACTCCTCCATGTCAGTCCTCCTTGTCAATACTTCATGTCGACTCCTCCTTGTTGATCCTCCATATCGCCCCTCCATGTCGATCCTTCATGTCACTCCTCCATTTAGATCGTATATGTTACTCCTCGATGTCGATCTTCGATGTCGCTCCTCCATGTCACTCCAGAATGGCACTCCTCCATGTCACTCCTGAAAGTCGCTCCACCATGTCGATCCTACATGTCGATCTTCCATGTCTCTCCTTCATCTCTACCATGTCACTTTTCCATGTCACTCCTCCATGTCGATCAACCTTGACACTCCTCCATGTTGATCCTTCATGTCACTCCTCCATTTAGATCCTACTAGTTACTCCTCCATGTCGATCTTCCATGTCGCTCCTCCATGTCACTCCAGAATGTCGCTCCTCCATGTCACTGCTCAATCTCGATCCGCCATGTCACTCCTCCATGTCTTCCATGTTGACACATGTCGATCCTCCATGTCGCTCATCCTTGCTCATCCATATCACTCCACCATGTCACTCCAGAATGTCACTACTCCATGTTACTCCAGAATGTCAATCCAGATTTAACTCCAGAATGTTACTCCTCCATGCCGATCCTCCATGTCGATCTTCTATGTCTCTCCTCCATGTCACTCCTCCATCTCTACCATGTCACTACTCCATGTCACTACAGAATGTCAATCCAGATTTAACTCCAGAATTTCGCTCCTCCATGTCACTCCTCCATGTCACTGCTTTATGCCGCTCCTCCATGTCTATACTCCATGTCGATCCTCCATGTCGCTCATCCTTGCTCCTCCATGTCACTCCTCCATGTCGCTCCTCCTCATCACTCCAAAATTTCCCTCCTCCATGTCCCTCCTCCAAGTCTCTCCTCCAAGTCACTTCTTAATGTCGACATTGAGGAGTGCCTCAATGTCACTCCTCCATGTCGATCCTCCATGTCACTCCTACAAGTTGCTACTCCATGTCACACCTCCATGTCGACCCACCATGTCACTCCAGAATGTCACTACTACATGTCACTCCAGAATGTCACTCCAGAATGTCAACCCAGAATGTAGCTCCTCCATGTCCCTCCTCCATGTCGCTCCTCCATGTCGATCCTCCATGTCAATCCTCCAACTTGCTACTCCATGTCACTCCTCTATATCAATCCTCCATGTCACTCCTCCATGTCAATCCTCCATGTCACTACTTTATGTCACTTCTTCTTGTCACTCATCATAGTCATTCCTCCATGTCACTCCTCCATGTCGATTCTCCATGTCACTTCTCCAAGTTAATACTCCATGTCACTCCTCCATGTCGCTCCTCTATGTACCTCCTTCCTGTGACTCCTCAATGTAACACCTCCATGTTACTACTCCATGTCTTCCATGACACTCCTCCATGTCACTCCTCCATGTCACTCCTACATGTTACTCCAGAATGTCAACCGAGAATGTAGCTCCTCCATGTCCCTCCTCCTTGTCGCTCCTTCATGTTGATACTCCATGACACTCCTACAACTTGCTACTCCATGTCACTCCTCCATATCAATCCTCCATGTCACTTCTCCATGTCAATCCACCATGTTGCACATCCTTGTGCCTCCATGTCACTCCTCCATGTCACTCCAGAATTTCGATCCTCCATGTCACTCCAGAATGTCAACCCAGAATGTCGCTCCTCCATGTCGCTCCTCCATGTTGATCCTCCATGTCACTCCTTCATGTTTATCCTGTAAGTCACTGCTCCATGTCACTCCTCCATGTCGATCCTGCATGTCGCTCCTCCATTTCACTCCTTCATGTCACTGCTTTATGCCGCTCCTCCATGTCTCTACTCCATGTCGATCCTCCATGTCGCTCATCCTTGCTCCTCCATGTCACTCCTCCATGTTGCTCCTCCTCGTCACTCCAAAATTTCCCTCCTCCATGTCCATCCTCCAAGTCTCTCCTCTGTCACTCCTTAATGTCGACATTGAGGAGTGCCTAAATGTCACTCCTCCATGTCGATCCTCCATGTCACTCCTACAAGTTGATACTCCATGTCACACCTCCATGTCGACCCACCATGTCGCTCATCCTTGTTCCTCCATGTCACTCCAGAATGTCACTCCTCCATGTAACTCCTACATGTTACTCCAGAATGTCAACCCAGAATGTAGCTCCTCCATGTCCCTCCTCCTTGTCGCTCCTCCATGTCGATACTACATGACACTCCTCCAACTTGCTACTCCAAGTCACTCCTCCATATCAATCCTCCATGTCACTTCTCCATGTCGATCCACCATGTCGCACATCCTTGTGCCTCCATGTCATTCCTCCATGTCACTCCAGAATTTCGATCCTCCATGTCACTCCAGAATGTCAACCCAGAATGTCGCTCCTCCATGTCCCTCCTTCCTGTGACTTCTCCAAGTAATTCCTCCATGTCACTCTTCCATGTATTACATGACAATCCTTCATGTCACTCCTCCATGTCAATCCTGCATGTCAATCCTACATGTTATTCCTCCATGTCGCTCTTCTATGTCACTCCTCCATGTCCTTCCTCCTTGTCACTGCTCCATGTCGATCATCAATTGTGCTCCTCCATGTCATTCCTCCCTGTCTTCCACGTCACTCCTCCATGTAACTCCTCCATGTCAATCCTACATTTCACTCCTCCATGTCACTCCACCATGTCGCTCCTCCATGTCACTCCTCCATGTCGATCCTCCATGTCACTCCTCCATGTAACAATTCCATGTCACTCCTCCATGTCACTGCTCCATTTCAATCCTCCATTTCGATCCTCCATGTCGCTCTAGAATGTTGCTCCTCCATGCCATTCCAGAATTTCACTCCAGAATTTAACTCCAGAATGTCACTCCTCCATGTCCCTCCTCCATGTCAATCCTCTATGTCCATACTCCATGTCACTCCTTCATGTCTCTCCAGAATGTCCCTCCAGAATATAACTCTAGAATGTCAGTCCTCCATGTCCCTCTTCCATGTCGATCCTCCATGTCACTGCTCCATGTCGCTCCTCCATGTCGCCACTAATTGCTCATCCATATCACTCCTCCATGTCACTCTAGAATGTTGCTCCTCCATGTCACTCCAGAAGTCACTCCAGAATTTAACTCCAGAATGTAACTCCTCCATGTACCTACTCCATGTCAATCGTATATGTCCATCCTCCATATCACTCCTCCACGTCACTCCGGAATGTTCATCCAGAAAGTCACTCTATAATGTAACTCCTCCATATCCCTCCTCCATATCACTCCTCCATGTCGATGTTCAATTTAACACCTCCATTTCTTTCCTACATGTCACTCCTCCGTCTCCTATGTCACTCCTCCATGTCACTCCTCCATGTCGATGCTCCATGTCACTCCTCCATCTCGCTCCTCCTTGTTACTCCTTCATGTGGCTCATCCTTGTCACTCCTCCATGTCTTCCATGTCACTCTCTCATGTACCTCCTCAATGTCACTCCGCCATGTAGATCCTTCATGTTACTATTCCATGTCAATACCCCATGTCGCTCCTCAATGTCACTCCAGAATGTTGCTCCTCCATGTGACTCCAGAATGTCGCTCATCCATGTCACTCCAGAATGTCGCTCCTCCATGTCCCTCCAGAATTGTCATTCCTCAATGTAAGTCCTCCAAGTCGATCCGTAATGTTGCTCCTCATGTAGCTCCTACATGAACCTCTTCTATGTTTCTCCTCCATGTCACTCCTCCATCTCGATCCTCAATTTCGCTCCTCCATTTCACTCCTCCATGTCACTCCAGAATGTCGCTCCTCCATGTCCCTCCTCCATGTCGCTCCTCCATGTCACTCCAGAATGTCACTCCTCCATGTCCCTCCTCAATGTCACTCCTCCATGTCGATCCTCTATTTCGCTTCTCCAGTCGCTCCTCCATGTCACTCCTCCCTCTCTTCCACGTCACACCTCTATGTAACTCCTCCATGTCAATCCTATATGTCACTCCAGAATGTCGCTCCTCCTAGTCACTCCCCCATGTTTATCCTTCATGTCGCTCCTCCTTGCTCCTCCATATCACTCCTCTATGTAACTCCTCCATGTCAATGCTACATGTCACTCCTCCATGTCACTCCGCCATGTAGCTCCTCCATGTCTCTCCTCCATGTCACTCCAGAATGTCGCTCCTCCATGTCACTCCAGAATGTCGCTCCACCATGTCCCTCCAGAATGTACCTCCTCGTTGTCAGTCTTCCATGTTGCTCCGCGATATCGCTCCACCATGTAGCTCCTCCATTTGACTCCTCCATGTCGATCCTCCATGTCACTCCTCCATGTCGATCCTCCATGTCTCTCCTCCATGTCACTCCGCCATGTCAATCCAGAATGTCGCTCCAGAATGTCACTCCTCCATATTCCTCCTCCATGTCACTCCTCCCTGTCTTCCATATCACTCCTCCATGTCACTCCTCCATGTCGATCATCCATGTCGCTCCTCCATGTCACTCCTCCATTTTGATTCTCCATTTCACTCCTCCATGTCGATCCTCCATGTCGCTCCACCATGTCGCTCCTCCATGTCACTCCTCCATGTTGATCCACAATGTCACTCCTCCATGTCACACTTCCATGTCACTGCTCGATGTCGCTCCTCCATGTCGATCCTCCATGTCGCTCCTCCTTGTTACTCCTTCATGTCGCTCCTTCTTATCACTCCTCCATGTCACTATTCCATGTCTTCCATGTCACTCCCCCATGTACCTCCTCTATGTAGCTCCTCCTTGTAGTCCCTTCATGTTACTCCTCTATGTCAATCCTCCATATCTCTCACCAATGTCACTCCAGAATGTTGCTCCTCCATGTCACTCCAGAATGTCCCTCCAGAATGTCCCTCCAAAATGTAACTCCTCCGTGTCACTCCTCCATGTCGCTCCTCTTTGTCACTCCTCCATGTCACTGCTAAATATCGATCCACCATGTCACTCCTCCATTTCTTCCATGTCGACACATGTCGATCCTCCATGTCGCTCCTCCTTGCTCATCCATATCACTCCACCATGTCACTCCAGAATATCACTACTCCATGTCACTCCAGAATGTCAATCCAGATTTAACTCCAGAATGTCACTCCTCCATGTCGATCCTCCATGTCGATCTTCTATGTCTCTCCTCCATGTCACCCCTCCATCTATACCATGTCACTCCTCCGTCACTCCTCCTTGTCGATCAACCATGTTGCTCCTCCATGTCGATCCTCTATGTAGCTCCTCCATGTCGATCCTCCATGTCACTCCTACATGTAGATCCTACATGTCACTCCTCCATATCGATCCACCTTGTTGTAGCTCCATCATGTCGATCCTCCATGTCACTCCTATATGTAGATCCTACATGTCACTCCAGAATTTTTTCTCCAGAATTTAACTGTAGAATGTCACTCCTCCATGTCAGTCCTCCTAGTCAATACTCCATGTCAACTCCTCCATGTCGAACCTCCATGTCGCTCCTCCATGTCACTCCTACATGTCGATCTTCTATGTCGCTCCTCCATGTCGATCCTCAATGTCACTCCTCCACGTAGATACTACATTTCACTACAGAATTTCACTCCTGAATTTAACTGTAGAATGTCACTCCTCCATGTCAGTTTTCCTTGTCAATATTCCATGTCGACTCCTCCTTGTTGATCCTCCATATCGCTCCTCCAAGTCGATCCTTCATGTCACTCCTCCATTTAGATCCTACATGTTACTCCTCCATGTCGATCTTCCATGTCGCTCGTCCATGTCATTCCAGAATGTAGCTCTTCCATGTCACTGCTCAATGTCGATCCTCCATGTCACTCCTATATGTAGATCCTACATGTCACTCCAGAATTTTACTCCAGAATTTAACTGTAGAATGTAACTCCTCCATGTCAGTCCTCCTTGTCAATACTCCATGTCGACTCCTCCATGTCGAACCTCCATGTCACTCCTCCATGTCACTCCTCCATGTCGATCCTCCATGTCATTCCTCGATGTTGCTCCTCCATTTCACTTCTCCATGTCTTCCAGGTCACTCCCCTATGTACCTCCTCCATGTAGATGCTTCATGTTACTCCTCTATGTCAATCCTCCATATCTGTCATCAATGTCACTCCAGAATGTCCCTCCAGAATGTCCCCCGAAAATGTCACTCCTCCATATGATTCCTCCATGTCGCTCCTCTTTGTCAATCCTCCATGTCACTGCTCAATGTCGATCCTCCATGTCACTCCTCCATGTCTTCCATGTCGACACATGTCGATCCTCCATGTCGCTCCTCCTTGCTAATCCATATCACTCCACCATGTCGCTTATCCATGTTACTCCAGAATGTCGCTCCTCCATATCAATCCAGATTTAACTCCAGAATGTCCTCAATGTTACTCCAGAATGTCACTCCTCCATGTAACTCCTATATGTAGATCCTACATGTCACTCCAGAATTTTTTCTCCAGAATTTAACTGTAGAATGTCACTCCTCCATGTCAGTCCTCCTAGTCAATACTCCATGTCAACTCCTCCATGTCGAACCTCCATGTCGCTCCTCCATGTCACTCCTACATGTCGATCTTCTATGTCGCTCCTCCATGTCGATCCTCAATGTCACTCCTCCACGTAGATCCTACATTTCACTACAGAATTTCACTCCTGAATTTAACTGTAGAATGTCACTCCTCCATGTCAGTTTTCCTTGTCAATATTCCATGTCGACTCCTCCTTGTTGATCCTCCATATCGCTCCTCCAAGTCGATCCTTCATGTCACTCCTCCATTTAGATCCTACATGTTACTCCTCCATGTCGATCTTCCATGTCGCTCGTCCATGTCACTCCAGAATGTAGCTCCTCCATGTCACTGCTCAATGTCGATCCTCCATGTCACTCCTATATGTAGATCCTACATGTCACTCCAGAATTTTACTCCAGAATTTAACTGTAGAATGTAACTCCTCCATGTCAGTCCTCCTTGTCAATACTCCATGTCGACTCCTCCATGTCGAACCTCCATGTCACTCCTCCATGTCACTCCTCCATGTCGATCCTCCATGTCGATCCTCGATGTTGCTCCTCCATTTCACTGCTCTATGTCTTCCATGTCTCTCCCCTATTTACCTCCTCAATGTAGCTCCTCCATTTAGATCCTTCATGTTACTCCTCTATGTCAACCCTCCATATCTCTTATCAATGTCACTCCAGAATGTCCCTCCAGAATGTCCCTCCAAAATGTCACTCCTCCATGTCACTGCTCAATGTCGATCCTCCATGTCACTCCTCCATGTCACTCCTCCATGTCTTCCTTATCGACACATGTCGATCCTCCATGTCGCTCTTCTTTGCTCATCCATATCACTCCACCATGTCACTCCTCCATGTCACTCCAGAATGTCGCTCCTCCATGTCAATACAGATTTAATTCCAGAATGTCGCTCCTCCATGTCAATCCAGATTTAACTCCAGAATGTCACTCCTCCATGTCGATCCTCCATGTCAATCTTCCATATCTCCCCTCCATGTAACTCCTCCATGTCACTCCTCCATGTCACTCCTCCATGTCGATCAACCTTGACACTCCTCCATGTCGATCCTCTATGTCGCTCCTCCATGTCGATCCTCCATGTCACTCCTCCATGTAGATCCTACATGTCACTCCAGAATTTCACACCAGAATTTAACTGTAGAATGTCACTCCTCCATGTCAGTCCTCCTTGTCAATACTCCATGTCGACTCCTCCTTGTTGATCCTCCATATCGCTCCTCCATGTCGATCCTTCATGTCACTCCTCCATTTAGATCCTACATGTTACTCCTCCATGTCGTTCTTCGATGTCGCTCCTCCATGTCACTCCAGAATGTCGCTCCTCCATGTCACTTCAGAAAGTCGCTCCACCATGTCGATCCTCCATGTCGATCTTCCATGTCTCTCCTTCATCTCTACCATGTCACTTTTCCATGTCACTCCTCCATGTTGATCAACCTTGACACTCCTCCATGTCGATCCTCTATGTCGCTCCTACATGTCGATCCTCAATGTCACTCCTCCATGTAGATCCTACATGTCACTCCAGAATTTCACTCCAGAATTTAACTGTAGAATGTCAATCCTTCATGTAAGTTTTCCTTGTCAATACTCCATGTCGACTCCTCCTTGTTGATCCTCCATATCGCTCCTCCATGTCGATCCTTCATGTCACTCCTCCATTTAGATCCTATGTTACTCCTCCATGTTGATCTTCCATGTTGCTCCTCCATGTCACTCCTCCATATCTTCCATGTCACTCCACCGTGTTGCTCCTCCATGTCACTTATTCATATCGATCCTCCATGTCACTCCTCCTTGCTCCTCCATATCACTCCTCCATGTAATTCCACCATGTCACTCCAGAATGTCGCTCCTCCATGTAAATCCAGAATGTCATTGCTCCATGTCGATCCTCTATTGCGCTCCTCCATGTCATTCCTCCCTGTCTTCCACGTCTCTCCTCTATGTAACTCCTCCATGTAAATCCTACATGTCACTCCTCCATGTCACTCCACCATGTCGCTCCTCCATGTCACTCCTCTTTGTCACTCCTCCAAGTCACTACTCAATTTCGGTCTTCCATGTCGACACATTTCGATCCTCCATGTCACTCCTCCTTGATCCTCCATATCACTCCACCGTGTCGCTCCTCCTTGTCAATCCAGAATGTCTCTCCAGAATTTAACTCCAGAATGTTATTCCTCCATGTCCCTCCTCCATGTTGCTCCTCCATGTGACTCCAAAAAGTCCCTCCAGAATGTCACTCCGGAATGTCACTCCTCCATGTCCCTCCTCCATGTCACTCCTCCATATCGATCCTCTATTTCGCTCCTCCATGTCACTCCTCCCTGTCTTCCACGTCACTTCGCCATGTCGATCCTCCATGTTTCTCCTACATGTCGATCCTCCATGTTGATCCTCCATGTCACACTTCCATGTCACTGCTCGATGTCGCTCCTCCATATATTTCCTCCATGTCGCTCCTCCTTGTGACTCCTCCATGTCACTCAACCTTGTCACTCCTCCATGTCACTTCTCCATGTCGATCCTCCATTTAGATCCTACATGTTGCTCCACCATGTCACTCCTCCATGTCTTCCATGTCACTCCCCCATGTACCTAATCCGTGTCGGTCCTCCATGTGACTATTCCATGTCGATCCTCCATGTTGCTCGTCCCTGCTCGTACATATCACTCCTCCATGTCACTCCTCCATGTCACCTCAGAATGTTGCTCCTCCATGTCACTCCAGAATGTCACTCCAGAATTTAACTCCAGAATGTCACTCCTCCATGTACCTCCTCCATGTCAATCCTCTATGTAGATCCTCCATATAACTCCTCCTTGTCACTCCTCAATGTCGATCCTCTATTTCACACCTCCATGTCGCCCCTCCATGTCACTCCTCCCTGTCTTCAATGTCCCTCCTCCATGTCGATCCTCCATGTCGATCCTCCATGTCGATCCTCCATGTCACTCCTCCACGTAATTGCTCCATGTCGATCTTCCATGTCGATCTTCCATGTTGCACCTCCATTTCACTCCTCCATGTCTTCCATGTCACTCCCCTATGTACCTCCTCCATGTAGCTCCTCCGTGTAGATCCTTCATGTTACTCCTCTATGTCAATCCTCCATATGTCTCATCAATGTCACTCCAGAATGTCAGTCCAGAATGTCGCTCCTCCATGTCAATCCTATCTGTCTTCCATGTCATTCCTCCATGTCGTTCCTCCATGTCGATCCTCCATGTCGCTCCTCCTTGTTACTCCTTCATGTTGCTCCTCCTTGTCACTCCTCCATGTTGATCCTCCATTTTATTCCTCCATTTCACTCCTCCATGTCGCTCCTCCATGTCACTCCAGAATGTCACTCCAAAATTTAACTCCAGAATGTGAATCCTCCATGTCCCTCCTCCATTCCATTTCAGAATGTCACTCCAGAATTTAACTCCAAAATGTCACTCCTCCATGTCCTTTCTGCATGTGAATCCTCCATTTCAGTCCTAATTGTCGATCCTACATGTCAGTCCTCCATGTTGCTCCTCAATGTTGCTCCTCCACGTCGCTCCTCCATGTCAATCTTCCATGTCGATCTTCCAGGTCAAGCATGTCACTCCTCCATGTCCGTCCTCCATGTCAATCACCCATGTCAGTCCTCCATGTCACTACTCCTTGTTACTCCTTTATGTGGCTCCTCCATGTCGATCCTCCATGTCACTCCTCCTTGTTACTTCTTCATGTCACTCCTCCTTGTCACTACTCCAAGTCACTACTCAATGTCTATCATCCATGTCACTACTCCATCTCACTCCTCCCTGTTGATCCTCCATGTCAGTCCTCCTCGTCAATCCTCCATTTGACTGCTCAATGTCGCTCCTCCATGTCGATCCTCAAAGTCGCTCCTCCTTGTTACTCCTCCATGTTGCTCTAGAATGTTGCTCCTCCATGCCATTCCAGAAATTCAATCCAGAATTTAACTCCAGAATGTCACTCCTCCATGTCCCTTCTCCATGTCAATCCTCTATGTCCATCCTCCATGTCACTCCTTCATGTCACTCCAGAATGTCCCTCCAGAATATCACTCCAGAATGTCAGTCCTCCATGTCCCTCTTCCATGTCGATCCTCCATGTCACTGCTCCATTTTGCTCCTCCATGTTGCCCCTAATTGCTCATCCATATCACTCCTCCATGTCACTCTAGAATATGGCTCCTCCATGTCACTCCAGAAGTCACTCCAGAATTTAACTCAAGAATGTCACTCCTCCATGTCCCTCCTCCATGTCAATCTTATATGTCCATCCTCCATATCACTCCTCCACGTCACTCCGGAATGTTCATCCAGAACGTCATTCTAGAATGTAACTCTTCCATATCCCTCCTCCATATCACTCCTCCATGTCGATGTTCAATTCAACACCTCCATTTCTCTCCTACATGTCACTCCTCCATCTCCTATGTCACTCCTCCATGTCACGCCTCCATGTCGATCCTCCATGTCACTCCTCCATGTCGCTCCTCCTTGTTACTCCTTCATGTGGCTCATCCTTGTCACTCCTCCATGTCACTGCTCCATATCGATCGTCAATCGTCCATGTTGATCCTCCATGTTGCTACACCATGTCACTCTTCCATGTCTTCCATGTCAATCCCCCATGTCGCTCCTCAATGTCACTCCAGAATGTTGCTACTCCATGTCACTCCAGAATGTCGCTCATCCATGTCACTCCAGAATGTCGCTCCTCCATGTCCCTCCAGAATGTCATTCCTCAATGTCAGTCCTCCAAGTCGATCCGTAATGTTGCTCCTCATGTAGCTCCTACATGAAACTCTTCTATGTTTCTCCTCCATGTCACTCCTCCATCTCGATCCTCCATTTCGCTCCTCCATTTCACTCCTCCATGTCACTCCAGATTGTCGCTCCTCCATGTCACTCCAGAATGTCACTTCAGAATTTAAATACAGAATGTTACTCCTCCATGTCCCTCCTCCATGTCGCTCATCCATGTCACTCCAGAATGTCACTCCTCCATGTCCCTCCTCCATGTCACTCCTCCATGTCGATCCTCTATTTCGCTCCTCCAGTCGCTCCTCCATGTCAATTCTCCCTTTCTTCCACATCACACCTCTATGTAACTCCTCCATGTCAAACCTCCAAATCTCTCCGTGATGTTGCTCCTTATGTAGCTGCTCCATGTAACTCTTCTATGTTTCTCCTCCATGTCACTCCTCCATCTCGATCCTCCATTTCGCTCCTCCATTTCACTCCTCCATGTCACTCCAGAATGTCTCTCCTCCTAGTCACTCCCCCATGTTTATCCTCCATGTCGCTCCTCCTTGCTCCTCCATATCACTCCTCTATGTAACTCCTCCATGTCAATGCTACATGTCACTACTCCATGTCACTCCGCCATGTAGCTCCTCCATGTCTCTCCTCCATGTCACTCCAGAATGTCGCTCCTTCATGTCACTCCAGAATGTCGCTCCACCATGTCCCTCCAGAATATTCCTCCTCATTGTCAGTCTTCCATGTCGCTCCGCGATGTCGCTCCTCCATGTAGCTCCTCCATTTCACTCCTCCATGTCGATCCTCCATGTCACTCCTCCATGTCGATCCTCAATGTCTCTCCATATCACTCCTCCATGTCACTCCAGAATGTCGCTCCAGAATGCTACTCCTCCAGATGCTTCCTCCATGTCATTGCTCCATGTCAATCCTCTATTTCACTCCTCCATGTCATTCTTCCCTGTCTTCCACGTCACTCCTCCATGTAACTCCTCCATGTCAATCCTACATGTCAATCATCCATGTCACTCCTCCATGTCGCTCCTCCATGTAGAACTTTCATGTCACTCCTCCATGTCACTGCTCCATGTCGATCCTCCATTTCGATCCTCCATGTTGCTCCACCATGTCACTACTCCATGTCTTCCATGTCACTCCACCATGTACCTCCTCCATGTAGATCCTTCATGTTACTCCTCTATGTCAAACCTCCATGTCGCTCCTCCATGTCACTTCTCCGTGTCGCTCCTCCTTGTCACTCCTCCATGTCACTACTCAATGTCGATACCTCCATGTCACTCCAGAATGTCCCTCCTGAAAGTCACTCCAGAATGTCACTCCTCCATATTTCTCCTCCATGTCATTCCTCACTGTCTTCCATTTCACTTCTCCATGTCACTCCTCCATGTTGATTCTCCATGTCACTCCTCCATGTCGATCCTCCATGTCGCTCCACCATGTCGCTCCTCCATGTCACTCCTCCATGTTGATCCTCAATGTCACTCCTCCATGTCACACTTCCATGTCACTGCTCGATGTCGCTCCTCCATGTTGATCCTCAATGTCACTCCTCCATGTCACTCCTCCATGTCGATCCTCCATGTCGCTCCACCATGTCGTTCCTCCATGTCACTCCTCCATGTTGATCCTCAATGTCACTCCTCCATGTCAAACTTCCATGTCACTGCTCGATGTCGCTCCTCCATGTCGCTGCTCCTTGTCACTCATCCATGTCTTCCATGTCACTCCCCCATGTACCTCCACTATGTAGCTCCTCCATGTAGACCCTTCATGTCACTCCTCTGTCAGTCCTCGATATCTCTCACCAATGTCACTCCTCCATGTCACTCCAGAATGTACCTCCAAAATGTCCCTCCAAAATGTAACTCCTACGTGTCACTCCTCCATGTCGCTCCTCTTTGTCACTCCTCCATGTCACTGCTCAATATCGATCCTCCATGTCACTCCTCCATGTCTTCCATGTCGACACATGTCGATCCTCCATGTCGCTCCTCCTTGCTCATCCATATCACTCCACCATGTCACTCCAGAATGTCACTACTTCATGTTACTCCAGAATGTCAATCCAGATTTAACTCCAGAATGTTACTCCTCCATGTCGATTCTCCATGTCGATCTTCTATGTCTCTCCTCCATATCACTCCTCCATCTCTACCATGTCACTCCTCCATGTCACTCCTCCGTGTTGATCCACCATGTTGCTCCTCCATGTCGATCCTCTATGTAGCTCCTCCATGTCGATCCTCCATGTCACTCCTACATGTAAATCCTACACGTCACTCCTCCATATCGATCCACCTTGTTGCTCCTCCATGTCGATCCTTTATGTAGCTCCTCCATGTCGATCCTCCATGTCACTCCTATATGTAGATCCTACATGTCACTCCCGAATTTTACTACAGAATTTAACTGTAGAATGTCACTCCTCCATGTCGAACCTCCATGTCGCTCCTCCATGTCACTCCTCCATGTCGATATTCTGTCACTCCTCCATGTCGATCCTCAATGTCACTCCTATGTAGATCCTACATTTCACTCCAGAATTTCACTCCAGAATTCAACTGTAGAATGTCACTCCTCCATGTCAGTTTTCCTTGTCAATACTCCATGTCGACTCCTCCTTGTTGATCCTCCATATCGCTACTCCAAGTCGATCCTTCATGTCACTCCTCCATTTAGATCCTACATGTTACTCCTCCATGTCGATCTTCCATGTCGCTCCTCCATGTCACTCCAGAATGTCGCTCCTCCATGTCACTGCTCAATGTCGATCCTCCATGTCACTCCTCCATGTCTTCCATGTTGACACATGTCGATCCTCCATGTCGCTCATCCTTGCTCATCCATATCACTCCACCATGTCACTCCAGAATGTCACTACTCCATGTTACTCCAGAATGTCAATCCAGATTTAACTCCAGAATGTCACTCCTCCATGTCGATCCTCTATGTAGCTCCTCCATGTCGATCCTCCATGTCACTCCTATATGTAGATCCTACATGTCATTCCAGAATTTTACTCCAGAATTTAACTGTAGAATGTCACTCCTCCATGTCAGTATTCCTTTTCAATACTCCATGTCGAACCTCCATGTCACTCCTCCATGTCACTCCTCCATGTCGATCCTCCATGTCGCTCCTCCATGTCACTGCTCCATGTCGATCCTCCATGTCGATCCTCGATGTTGCTCCTCCATTTCACTGCTCCATGTCTTCCATGTCACTCCACTATTTACCTCCTCCATGTAGCTCCTCCATTTAGATCCTTCATGTTACTCCTCTATGTCAACCCTCCATATCTCACATCAATGTCCCTCCAGAATGTCACTCCAAAATGTCACTAGTCCATGTCACTGCTCAATGTCGATCCTCCATGTCACTCCTCCATGTCACTCCTCCATGTCTTCCTTATCGACACATGTCGATCCTCCATGTCGCTCTTCCTTGCTCATCCATATCACTCCAACATGTCACTACTCCATGTCACTCCAGAATGTCACTCCACCATGTCAATACAGATTTAATTCCAGAATGTCGCTCCTCCATGTCAATCCAGATTTAACTCCAGAATGTCACTCCTCCATGTCGATCCTCCATGTCGATCTTCCATATTTCTCCTCCATGTCACTCCTCCATGTCACTCCTTCATTTCACTCCTCCATGTCACACCTCCATGTCGATCAAACTGGACACTCCTCCATGTCGATCCTCTATGTCGCTCCTCCATGTCGATCCTCCATATTACTCCTCCATGTAGATCGTACATGTCACTCCAGAATTGCACACCAGAATTCAACTGTAGAATGTCACTCCTCCATGTCAGTTCTCCTTGTCAATACTTCATGTCGACTCCTCCTTGTTGATCCTCCATATCGCCCCTCCATGTCGATCCTTCATGTCACTCCTCCATTTAGATCGTATATGTTACTCCTCGATGTCGATCTTCGATGTCGCTCCTCCATGTCACTCCAGAATGGCACTCCTCCATGTCACTCCTGAAAGTCGCTCCACCATGTCGATCCTCCATGTCGATCTTCCATGTCTCTCCTTCATCTCTACCATGTCACTTTTCCATGTCACTCCTCCATGTCGATCAACCTTGACACTCCTCCATGTTGATCCTTCATGTCACTCCTCCATTTAGATCCTACTAGTTACTCCTCCATGTCGATCTTCCATGTCGCTCCTCCATGTCACTCCAGAATGTCGCTCCTCCATGTCACTGCTCAATCTCGATCCTCCATGTCACTCCTCCATGTCTTCCATGTTGACACATGTCGATCCTCCATGTCGTTCATCCTTGCTCATCCATATCACTCCACCATGTCACTCCAGAATGTCACTACTCCATGTTACTCCAGAATGTCAATCCAGATTTAACTCCAGAATGTTACTCCTCCATGTCGATCCTCCATGTCGATCTTCTATGTCTCTCCTCCATGTCACTCCTCCATCTCTACCATGTCACTACTCCATGTCACTACAGAATGTCAATCCAGATTTAACTCCAGAATTTCGCTCCTCCATGTCACTCCTCCATGTCACTGCTTTATGCCGCTCCTCCATGTCTATACTCCATGTCGATCCTCCATGTCGCTCATCCTTGCTCCTCCATGTCACTCCTCCATGTCGCTCCTCCTCATCACTCCAAAATTTCCCTCCTCCATGTCCCTCCTCCAAGTCTCTCCTCCAAGTCACTTCTTAATGTCGACATTGAGGAGTGCCTCAATGTCACTCCTCCATGTCGATCCTCCATGTCACTCCTACAAGTTGCTACTCCATGTCACACCTCCATGTCGACCCACCATGTCACTCCAGAATGTCACTACTACATGTCACTCCAGAATGTCACTCCAGAATGTCAACCCAGAATGTAGCTCCTCCATGTCCCTCCTCCATGTCGCTCCTCCATGTCGATCCTCCATTTCAATCCTCCATTTCGATCCTCCATGTCGCTCTAGAATGTTGCTCCTCCATGCCATTCCAGAATTTCACTCCAGAATTTAACTCCAGAATGTCACTCCTCCATGTCCCTCCTCCATGTCAATCCTCTATGTCCATACTCCATGTCACTCCTTCATGTCTCTCCAGAATGTCCCTCCAGAATATAACTCTAGAATGTCAGTCCTCCATGTCCCTCTTCCATGTCGATCCTCCATGTCACTGCTCCATGTCGCTCCTCCATGTCGCCACTAATTGCTCATCCATATCACTCCTCCATGTCACTCTAGAATGTTGCTCCTCCATGTCACTCCAGAAGTCACTCCAGAATTTAACTCCAGAATGTAACTCCTCCATGTACCTACTCCATGTCAATCGTATATGTCCATCCTCCATATCACTCCTCCACGTCACTCCGGAATGTTCATTAAGAAAGTCACTCTATAATGTAACTCCTCCATATCCCTCCTCCATATCACTCCTCCATGTCGATGTTCAATTTAACACCTCCATTTCTTTCCTACATGTCACTCCTCCGTCTCCTATGTCACTCCTCCATGTCACTCCTCCATGTCGATGCTCCATGTCACTCCTCCATCTCGCTCCTCCTTGTTACTCCTTCATGTGGCTCATCCTTGTCACTCCTCCATGTCTTCCATGTCACTCTCTCATGTACCTCCTCAATGTCACTCCGCCATGTAGATCCTTCATGTTACTATTCCATGTCAATACCCCATGTCGCTCCTCAATGTCACTCCAGAATGTTGCTCCTCCATGTGACTCCAGAATGTCGCTCATCCATGTCACTCCAGAATGTCGCTCCTCCATGTCCCTCCAGAATTGTCATTCCTCAATGTAAGTCCTCCAAGTCGATCCGTAATGTTGCTCCTCATGTAGCTCCTACATGAACCTCTTCTATGTTTCTCCTCCATGTCACTCCTCCATCTCGATCCTCAATTTCGCTCCTCCATTTCACTCCTCCATGTCACTCCAGAATGTCGCTCCTCCATGTCCCTCCTCCATGTCGCTCCTCCATGTCACTCCAGAATGTCACTCCTCCATGTCCCTCCTCAATGTCACTCCTCCATGTCGATCCTCTATTTCGCTTCTCCAGTCGCTCCTCCATGTCACTCCTCCCTCTCTTCCACGTCACAACTCTATGTAACTCCTCCATGTCAATCCTATATGTCACTCCAGAATGTCGCTCCTCCTAGTCACTCCCCAATGTTTATCCTTCATGTCGCTCCTCCTTGCTCCTCCATATCACTCCTCTATGTAACTCCTCCATGTCAATGCTACATGTCACTCCTCCATGTCACTCCGCCATGTAGCTCCTCCATGTCTCTCCTCCATGTCACTCCAGAATGTCGCTCCTCCATGTCACTTCAGAATGTCGCTCCACCATGTCCCTCCAGAATGTACCTCCTCGTTGTCAGTCTTCCATGTCGCTTCGCGATATCACTCCACCATGTAGCTCCTCCATTTGACTCCTCCATGTCGATCCTCCATGTCACTCCTCCATGTCGATCCTCCATGTCTCTCCTCCATGTCACTCCGCCATGTCAATCCAGAATGTCGCTCCAGAATGTCACTCCTCCATATTCCTCCTCCATGTCACTCCTCCCTGTCTTCCATATCACTCCTCCATGTCACTCCTCCATGTCGATCATCCATGTCGCTCCTCCATGTCACTCCTCCATGTTGATTTCTCCATGTCACTCCTCCATGTCGATCCTCCATGTCGCTCCACCATGTCGCTCCTCCATGTCACTCCTCCGTGTTGATCCAAAATGTCACTCCTCCATGTCACACTTCCATGTCACTGCTCGATGTCGCTCCTCCATGTCGATCCTCCATGTCGCTCCTCCTTGTTACTCCTTCATGTCGCTCCTCCTTATCACTCCTCCATGTCACTCTTCCATGTCTTCCATGTCACTCCCCCATGTACCTCCTCTATGTAGCTCCTCCTTGTAGTCCCTTCATGTTACTCCTCTATGTCAATCCTCCATATCTCTCACCAATGTCACTCCAGAATGTTGCTCCTCCATGTCACTCCAGAATGACCATCCAGAATGTCCCTCCAAAATGTAACTCCTCCGTGTCGCTCCTCCATGTCGCTCCTCTTTGTGACTCCTCCATGTCACTGCTCAATATCGATCCACCATGTCACTCCTCCATTTCTTCCATGTCGACACATGTCGATCCTCCATGTCGCTCCTCCTTGCTCATCCATATCACTCCACCATGTCACTCCAGAATATCACTACTCCATGTCACTCCAGAATGTCAATCCAGATTTAACTCCAGAATGTCACTCCTCCATGTCGATCCTCCATGTCGATCTTCTATGTCTCTCCTCCATGTCACCCCTCCATCTATACCATGTCACTCCTCCGTCACTCCTCCATGTCGATCATCCATGTCGCTCCTCCATGTCGATCCTCTATGTAGCTCCTCCATGTCGATCCTCCATGTCACTCCTACATGTAGATCCTACACGTCACTCCTCCATATCGATCCACCTTGTTGTAGCTCCTCCATGTCGATCCTCCATGTCACTCCTATATGTAGATCCTACATGTCACTCCAGAATTTTACTCCAGAATTTAACTGTAGAATGTCACTCCTCCATGTCAGTCATCCTAGTCAATACTCCATGTCGACTCCTCCATGTCGAACCTCCATGTCGCTCCTCCATGTCACTCCTCCATGTCGATCTTCTATGTCGCTCCTCCATGTCGATCCTCAATGTCACTCCTCCACGTAGATCCTACATTTCACTACAGAATTTCACTCCTGAATTTAACTGTAGAATGTCACTCCTCCATGTCAGTTTTCCTTGTCAATATTCCATGTCGACTCCTCCTTGTTGATCCTCCATATCGCTCCTCCAAGTCGATCCTTCATGTCACTCCTCCATTTAGATCCTACATGTTACTCCTCCATGTCGATCTTCCATGTCGCTCGTCCATGTCACTCCAGAATGTAGCTCTTCCATGTCACTGCTCAATGTCGATCCTCCATGTCACTCCTATATGTAGATCCTACATGTCACTCCAGAATTTTACTCCAGAATTTAACTGTAGAATGTAACTCCTCCATGTCAGTCCTCCTTGTCAATACTCCATGTCGACTCCTCCATGTCGAACCTCCATGTCACTCCTCCATGTCAATCCTCCATGTCGATCCTCCATGTCGATCCTCGATGTTGCTCCTCCATTTCACTTCTCCATGTCTTCCAGGTCACTCCCCTATGTACCTCCTCCATGTAGATGCTTCATGTTACTCCTCTATGTCAATCCTCCATATCTGTCATCAATGTCACTCCAGAATGTCCCTCCAGAATGTCCCCCGAAAATGTCACTCCTCCATATGATTCCTCCATGTCGCTCCTCTTTGTCAATCCTCCATGTCACTGCTCAATGTCGATCCTCCATGTCACTCCTCCATGTCTTCCATGTCGACACATGTCGATCCTCCATGTCGCTCCTCCTTGCTAATCCATATCACTCCACCATGTCGCTTATCCATGTTACTCCAGAATGTCGCTCCTCCGTATCAATCCAGATTTAACTCCAGAATGTCCTCAATGTTACTCCAGAATGTCACTCCTCCATGTCACTCCTATATGTAGATCCTACATGTCACTCCAGAATTTTTTCTCCAGAATTTAACTGTAGAATGTCACTCCTCCATGTCAGTCCTCCTAGTCAATACTCCATGTCAACTCCTCCATGTCGAACCTCCATGTCGCTCCTCCATGTCACTCCTACATGTCGATCTTCTATGTCGCTCCTCCATGTCGATCCTCAATGTCACTCCTCCACGTAGATCCTACATTTCACTACAGAATTTCACTCCTGAATTTAACTGTAGAATGTCACTCCTCCATGTCAGTTTTCCTTGTCAATATTCCATGTCGACTCCTCCTTGTTGATCCTCCATATCGCTCCTCCAAGTCGATCCTTCATGTCACTCCTCCATTTAGATCCTACATGTTACTCCTCCATGTCGATCTTCCATGTCGCTCGTCCATGTCACTCCAGAATGTAGCTCCTCCATGTCACTGCTCAATGTCGATCCTCCATGTCACTCCTATATGTAGATCCTACATGTCACTCCAGAATTTTACTCCAGAATTTAACTGTAGAATGTCACTCCTCCATGTCAGTCCTCCTTGTCAATACTCCATGTCGACTCCTCCATGTCGAACCTCCATGTCACTCCTCCATGTCACTCCTCCATGTCGATCCTCCATGTCGATCCTTGATGTTGCTCCTCCATTTCACTGCTCCATGTCTTCCATGTCACTCCCCTATTTACCTCCTCCATGTAGCTCCTCCATTTAGATCCTTCATGTTACTCCTCTATGTCAACCCTCCATATCTCTTATCAATGTCACTCCAGAATGTCCCTCCAGAATGTCCCTCCAAAATGTCACTCCTCCATGTCACTGCTCAATGTCGATCCTCCATGTCACTCCTCCATGTCTTCCTTATCGACACATGTCGATCCTCCATGTCGCTCTTCTTTGCTCATCCATATCACTCCACCATGTCACTCCTCCATGTCACTCCAGAATGTCGCTCCTCCATGTCAATACAGATTTAATTCCAGAATGTCGCTCCTCCATGTCAATCCAGATTTAACTCCAGAATGTCACTCCTCCATGTCGATCCTCCATGTCAATCTTCCATATCTCTCCTCCATGTAACTCCTCCATGTCACTCCTCCATGTCACTCCTCCATGTCGATCAACCTTGACACTCCTCCATGTCGATCCTCTATGTCGCTCCTCCATGTCGATCCTCCATGTCACTCCTCCATGTAGATCCTACATGTCACTCCAGAATTTCACACCAGAATTTAACTGTAGAATGTCACTCCTCCATGTCAGTCCTCCTTGTCAATACTCCATGTCGACTCCTCCTTGTTGATCCTCCATATCGCTCCTCCATGTCGATCCTTCATGTCACTCCTCCATTTAGATCCTACATGTTACTCCTCTATGTCGTTCTTCGATGTCGCTCCTCCATGTCACTCCAGAATGTCGCTCCTCCATGTCACTCCAGAAAGTCGCTCCACCAAGTCGATCCTCCATGTCGATCTTCCGTGTCTCTCCTTCATCTCTACCATGTCACTTTTCCATGTCACTCCTCCATGTCGATCAACCTTGACACTCCTCCATGTCGATCCTCTATGTCGCTCCTACATGTCGATCCTCAATGTCACTCCATGTAGATCCTACATGTCACTCCAGAATTTCACTCCAGAATTTAACTGTAGAAAGTCAATCCTCAATTTCAGTTTTCCTTGTCAATACTCCATGTCGACTCCTCCTTGTTGATCCTCCATATCGCTCCTCTATGTGGATCCTTCATGTCACTCCTCAATTTAGATCCTATATGTTACTCCTCCATGTCGATCTTCCATGTCGCTCCTCCATGTCACTCCAGAATGTCGCTCCTCCATGTCACTCCAGAATGTCGCTCCACCATGTCCCTCCAGAATGTACCTCCTCGTTGTCAGTCTTCCATGTCGCTCCACAATGTAGATCCTCCATGTAGCTCCTCCATGTCGCTCTTCCATGTCGCTCCTCCATGTCACTCTTCCATGTCGATCCTCCATGTAACTCCTCCATGTCGATCATCCATGTCGCTTCTCCATTTCACTCCTCCATGTCACTCCTCAAAGTCAATCCTCCATGTTGATCCTCCAGGTCGATACTCCATGTTGCTCCTCCATGTCACTCCTCTCAATCCTCCATGTCGCTCCTTCATGTAGATCCTTCATGTTATTCCTCCGTGTCGCTCCTCCTTGTCACTCCTCCATGTCACTACTCAATATAAATCATCCATGTCACTCCTCCATATCTTCCATGTCACTCCACCGTGTCGCTCCTCCATGTCACTTATTCATGTCGATCCTACATGTCGCACCTCCTTGTTCATCCATATCACTTCTCCATGTCATTCCTCCATGTAACTCCAGTATGTCGCTACTCCATGTCACTCCAGAATGTCAATCCAGATTTAACTCCAGAATATCACTATAGAATTTAACTCCAGATTGTTACTCCTCCATGTCCCTCCTCCATGTCGCTCCTCCATGTCACTTCTCCATGTCACTTCAGAATGTCAATCCAGATTTAACTCCAGAATGTCACTCCTCCATGTCAATCCTCCATGTCGATCTTCCATGTCTCTCCTCCATGTCACTCCTCCATCTTCACCATGTCATTCCTCCATGTCACTCCTCCAGGTCGATCCACCTTGTTGCTCCTCCATGTCGATCCTCCATGTTGCTCCTCCATGTCACTCCTCCATATCACTGCTTCATGTCGATCCTCCATGTCGATCCTTGATGTTGCTCCTCCATTTCACTTCTCCATGTCTTCCAGGTCACTCCCCTATGTACCTCCTCCATGTAGATGCTTCATGTTACTCCTCTATGTCAATCCTCCATATCTGTCATCAATGTCACTCCAAAATGTCCCTCCAGAATGTCCCCCCAAAATGTCACTCCTCCATATGACTCCTCCATGTCGCTCCTCTTTGTCACTCCTCCATGTCACTGCTCAATGTCGATCCTCCATGTCACTCCTCCATGTCTTCCATGTCGACACATGTCGATCCTCCATGTCGCTCCTCCTTGCTAATCCATATCACTCCACCATGTCGCTTATCCATGTTACTCCAGAATGTCGCTCCTCCATATCAATCCAGATTTAACTCCAGAATGTCCTCAATGTTACTCCAGAATGTCACTCCTCCATGTCACTCCAGAATGTCACTCTACCATGTCCCTCCAGCATGTACCTCCTTGTTGTAAGTCCTCCGCAATGTCCTCCGCAATGTTGCTCCTTCATGTAGCTCCTCCATGTCGCTCTTCCATGTTGCTCCTCCATGTCACTCCTCGATGTCGATCCTACCTGTCACTCCTCCATGTCGATCCTCCATGTCGGTCCTCCATGTCACTCCTCCATTTCATTCCTCCATGTCACTCCAGAATATCGCTCTTCCAAGTCACTCCTTAATGTTGATCCTCCATGTCGATACTCCATGTTGCTCCTCCATGTCACTCCTCTGTCTTCCATGTCACTCCCCCATCTCACACCTCCATGTCGCTCCTCCATGTAGATCCTTCATGTTACTCCTCCATGTCGCTCCTCCTTGTCACTCCTCCATGTCACTAATCAATTTCGATCCTCCATGTCACTCCTCCATGTCTTCCATATCACTCCAACGTGTCGATCCTCCATGTCGATCCTCCATGTTGGTCCTCCATTTCACTCGTCCATGTCTTCCATTTCACTCCCCCAATTACCTCCTCCATGTTGTTCCTCCATTTAGGTCCTTCATGTTGCTTCTCGATGTCACTCCAGAATTTACCTCCAGAATGTCTCTCCAGAATGTCACTCCTCCCTGTCACTACTCCATGTCGCTCCTACTAGTCAGTCCTCCATGTAACTAGTCAATGTCAATCATCCATGTCAGTCCTCCATGTCTTCCATGTCACTCCTCCGTGTCGCTCCTCCATGTCACTCCAGAATGTCACTACTCCATGTCTCTACTCAATGTATCTCCTCCATGTCACTGCTCCATGTCGATCCTGCATGTCACTCCTCCATGTCGCTCCTCAAGGTCGCTCCTCAATGTTGATCCTCCATGTCGTTCCTCTATGTCACTCCTCCATTTAGATCCTCCAAGTTACTCCTCCATGTCCCTCCTATATATCGCTTCTCCATGTCACTACAGAATTTCAACCCTCCATGTCTCTCCTCCATGTCACTCCTCTATGTATACAATGCCACTCCTACATGTCTGTCCACAATGTCAATCTTCCATGTCTCTCTTCATTTCACTCCTCCGAGTCTACAATATCACTCCTCCATGTCACTCCTCCATGTTGATCTTTCATGTCATCTCAATGTCCATCTCAATGTCGCTCCTCCATGTCGATTCTCCATACCACTCCTCCCTGTCTTCAATGTCACTGTCACTCCTCCATGTCAATCCTCCATGTTACAATGTCGCTCCTCCATGTCGATTCTCCATACCACTCCTCCCTGTCTTCAATGTCACTGTCACTCCTCCATGTCAATCCTCCATGTTACTCCTCCATGTCACTCCTCCATGTTGATCTTCCATGTCAGTCCTCCATGTCGCTCCTACATGTCACTCCTCACTGTCTTCAATGTCACTCCTTACTGTCACTCCTCTATTTCGATCCTCCATGTCATTCCTCCATGTCAATCCTCCATGTCACTCCTACATTTAGATCCTCCAAGTTACTCCTCCATGTCACTTCAGAATTTCACTCCTCCATGTCCCTCCTCTATGTCAATCCTCCATGTCAATCCTCTATTTCGCTCCTCCATGTCGCTCCTCCATGTCACTCCTCCCTTTCTTCCACGTCACACCTATATGTAACTCTTCCACGTCAATCCTCCATGTCACTCCTCCATGTCATTCAATAATGTCACTCCTCCATGTCCTTTCTCCATGTCAATACTCAATGTCAGCCATCCATGTCGAACCTCCATGTCAGGCCTCCATGTCGCTCCTCAATGTTGCTCCTCCACGTCGCTGCTCCATGTCGATCCTCCATGTTGCTCCTCCATGACGCTCCTCTTGTCACTCATCCATGTTACTTTTCCATGATGATCCTCCATGTCGATCTTCCATGTCTCTACTCCATGTAACTCCTCCAATTTTACCATGTCACTGCTCCATATTGTTCTTTCATGTCGATGCTCCATGTGACTACTCCATGTCGATGGTCCATGTCGCTCCTCCTTGATCATCCATATAACTCCTCCCTGTTGCTCCTCCATGTCATTCCAGAATGACGTTTCTACATGTCACTCCAGAATATCACTCCAGAATGTTACTCCAGAATATAACTCCACCATGTCCCTCTTCCATGTCACTCCTCCATGTCTATCCGCTATTTAACACCTCCATGTTGCTCCTCCATGTCACTCCTCCCTGTCTTCCATGTCACTAAATGTCACTCCTACTTGCTCCTCCATATCACTCCTCCATGTCGTTCTTCCATGTCATTCCAGAATGTCGCTCCTCCATGACACTCCAGAATGTCAATCCAGAATTTATCTCCAGAATGTTACTCCTCCATGTCCCTCATACATGTCGCTCCTCCATGTCATTCCAGAATGTCCCTCCAGAATGTCACTCCAGAATGTCACTCCTCTATGTCACTCCTCCATGTCGATCCTCTATTTCGCTCCTCCATGTCGCTCCTACATGTCACTCCTG
This sequence comes from Sebastes miniatus, assembly GCA_916701275.1. Taxonomy (NCBI): domain Eukaryota; kingdom Metazoa; phylum Chordata; class Actinopteri; order Perciformes; family Sebastidae; genus Sebastes; species Sebastes miniatus. The sequence goes on along the minus strand of CAKALS010000448.1, from coordinate 24,369 downwards.
CCTTTCTTCCGTGTCACTCCTCTATGTATCTCCTCCATGTCAATACTACATGTCAATCCTCCATGTCACTCCTCCATGTCGCTCCTCCATGTCATTCCACAATGTCCCTCCGGAATGTCCCTCCAAAATGTAACTCCTCCATGTCACTCCTCCATGTCGCTCCTCTTTGTCACTCCTCCATGTAACTGCTCAATGTCGATCCTCCATGTCACTCCTCCATGTCTTCCATGTCGACACATCTCGATCCTCCATATTGCTCCTCCTTGCTCATCCATATCACTCCACCATGTCACTCCTCCATGTCACTTAAAAATGTCAGTCCAAAATGTCAATCCAGATTTTACTCAAGAATGTCACTCCTCCATGTCGCTCCTCCATGTCAATCTTCCATGTCTCTCCTCCATGTCACTCCTCCATCTCTACCATGTCACTCTTCCATGTTGATCCTCCATGTCGATCTTCCATGTCTCTCCTCCATGTCACTCCTCCATCTCTACCATGTCACTCCTCCATGTCACTCCTCCATGTCGATCCACCTTGTTGCTCCTCCTTGTCGATCCTCCATGTCACTCATTCATTTTGATCCTCTATGTCTCTCCTCCATGTCGATCCTCTTTGTCACTCCTCCATGTCACTACTCAATGTCATATCCTTCATGTCACTCCTCCATGTCTTACATGTCACTCCTCCGTGTCGATCTTCCATGTCACTCCTCCATATCACTTCTCCATGTCACTCCTACATGTCGATCTTCCATGTCGCTACTCCATGTCACTCCAGAATGTTGCTCCTCCATGTCACTCCAGAATGTCGCTACTCCATGTCTCTCCAGAATGTCATTCCTCCATGTCAATCCTCCAAGTCGCTCCGTGATGTTGCTCCTCATGTAGCTCCTCCATGTAACTCTTCTGTTTCTCCTACTAGTCACTCCTCCATGTTTATCCTCCATGTCGCTCCTCCTTGCTACTCTATATCACTCCTCCATGTCGTTCTTCAATGTCACTCCAGAATGTTGCTCCTCCATGACACTCCAGAATGTCACTCCAGAATTTAACACCAGAATGTTACTCCTCCATGTCACTCCTTCTTCCATGTAGACACATCTCGATCCTCCATATTGCTCCTTCTTGCTCATCTATATCACTCCACCATGTCACTCCTCCATGTCACTCAAAAATGTCACTCCAAAATGTCAATCCAGATTTTACTCCAGAATGTCACTCCTCCATGTCGATCCTCCATGTCGATCTTCCATGTTTCTCCTCCATGTCACTCCTCCATCTCTACCATGTCACTCCTCAATGTTGATCCTCCATGTAGATCTTCCATGTCTCTCCTCCATGTCACTCCTCCATCTCTACCATGTCACTCCTCCATGTCACTCCTCCATGTCGATCCACCTTGTTGCTCCTCCATGTCGATCCTCTATGTAGCTCCTAATGTCACTCCTCCATGTCTCTCCTCCGTGTCACTCCTCCATATCACTCCTCCAAAATGTCACTCCTCCATGTCACTCCTCCATGTCGCTCCTCCATGTCACTCCAGAATGTCACTGCTCAATGTCGATCCTCCATGTCACTCCTCCATGTCTTCCATGTAGACACATCTCGATCCTCCATATTGCTCCTCCTTGCTCATCCATATCACTCCACCATGTCACTCCTCCATGTCACTTAAAAATGTCAATCCAGATTTTACTCCAGAATGTCACTCCTCTATATCGATCCTCCATGTCACTCCTCCATCTCTACCATGTCACTCCTCCATGTTGATCCTCCATGTCGATCTTCCATGTCTCTCCTCCATGTCACTCCTCCATCTCTACCATGTCACTCCTCCATGTCCCTCCTCCATGTCAATCCTCTATGTATATCCTCCATATCACTCCTCCTTGTCACTCCTCCATGTCGATACCTCCATGTCACTCCAGAATGTCCCTCCAGAAAGTCACTCCAGAATGTCACTCCTACATAAACCTCCTCCATGTCACTCCTCCATGTCAATCCTCTATTTCACACCTCCATATTTCCCCTCCATGTCACTCCTTCCTGTCTTCCATGTCACTCCTCCATGTCAACCCTCCGTGTCGATCCTCCATATCGCTCCTCCATGTCAACCCTCCTTGTCACTACTCCAAGTCACTACTCAATGTCGATCCTCCATGTCACACCTCAATGTTTTCCATGTCACTCCTCCGGTTCGATCCTCCATGTCACTCCAGAATGTCACTCCTCCATGTCCCTCCTCCTTGTCACTCCACCATGTTGATCCTCTATTTCGCTCCTCCATGTCACTCCTCCCTGTCTTCCACGTTAATCCTCCATGTTACTCCTCCATGTCACTCCGCCACATCGCTCCTTCATGTCACTCCGCCATGTCGCTCCTCCATGTCACTCCTTCATGTCGATCCTCCATGTCACTCCTCCATGTCACACTTCCATGTCACTCCTCCATGTCACTGTTTCATGTCGATCCTCCATTTCGATCCTCAATGTCGATCCTCAATGTCACTCCACTATGTGTTCCATGTCACTCCTCCGTGTTGCTCCTCCATGTGACTATTCCATGTCGATCCTCTATGTCTCTCGTCCCTGCTCCTCCATATAACTCCTCCATGTATCTCCTCCATGTCACCCCAGAATGCCGCTCCTCCATGTCACTCCAGAATGTCTCTCCAGAATTTAACTCCAGAACGTCACTCCTCCATGTCCCTCCTCCATGTCAATCCTCTATGTTGATCCTCCATATCACTCCTCCTTGTCACTCCTCCATGTCGATACCTCCATGTCACTTCAGAATGTCCCTCCAGAAAGTCACTCCAGAATGTTACTCTACCATAGACCTCCTCCATGTCGATCCTCTATGTCTCTCCTCCTTGTTAGTCCTCCACGTCGATCCTCCATTTCGATCCTCCATGTTGGTCCACCATGTCACTCCTCCATGTCTTCCATGTCACTCCCCCATGTACCTCCTCCATGTAGCTCCTCCATGTAGATCCTTCATGTTACTCCTCTATGTCAATCCTTCATATGTCTCATCAATGTCACTCCAGAATGGGACTCCAGAATGTTGCTCCTCCATGTCACTCCAGAATGTCCCTCCAGAATGTCCCCCCAAAATGTCACTCCTCCATATAACTCCTTCATGTCGCTCCTCTTTGTCACTCCTCCAAGTCACTACTCAATGTCGGTCTTCTATGTCGACACATGTCGATCCTCCATGTCACTCCTCCTTGCTCCTCCATATCACTCCACCATGTCGCTCTTCCATGTCACTCCAGAATTTCACTCCAGAATTTAACTACAGAATGTAACTCCTCCATGTCCCTCCTCAATGTTGCTCCTCCATGTCACTCCAGAATGTCCCTCCAGAATGTCACTCCAGAATGTCACTCTTCCATGTCCCTCCTCCATGTTACTACTATCTATATATCGATCCTCTATTTCGCTCCTCTATGTCACACTTCCATGTCACTGCTCTATGTCGATCCTCCATTTTGATCCTCCATGTTGCTCCACCATGTCACTCCATGTCTTCCAATATCACTCCCCCATGTACCTCATCCGTGTCGGTCATCCATGTGACTATTCCATGTCGATCCTCTATGTCGCTCGTCCCTGCTCCTCCATATCACTCCTCCATGTATCTCCTCCATGTCACCCCAGAATGCCGCTCCTCCATGTCACTCCAGAATGTCCCTCCAGAATGTCACTCCAGAATGTCACTCCTCCATGTCACTGCTCTATGTCAATCCTCTATGTTGATCCTCCATATCACTCCTACTTGTCACTCCTCCATGTCGATACCTCCATGTCACTACAGAATGTCCCTCCAGAATGTTACTCTACCATAGACCTCCTCCATGTCGATCCTCTATTTCACACCTCAATGTCGCCCCTCCATGTCACTCCTCCCTGTCTTCCATGTCAGTCCTGCATGTAACTCCTCCATGTCACTCCGCCACATCGCTCCTCCATGTCACTCCTCCATGTTGATCCTCCATGTCGATCCTCCATGTCGATCCTCCAAGTCACTCCTCCATGTCTTCCATGTCGACACATGTCGATCCTCCATGTGGCTCCTCCTTGGTCCTCCATATCACTCCACCATGTTGCTACTCCATGTCACTCCAGAATGTCGCTCCTCCATCTCACTCCAGAATATCACTCCAGATTAAACTCCAGAATGTCACTCCTCCATGTGACTGCTTGATGTCGCTCCTCCATGTCGATCCTCTATGTCAATCCTCATTGTTACTCCTCCACATCGATCATCCATTTCGATCCTCCATGTCGATCTTCCATATCGCTCCTCCATGTCACTCCAGAATGTCGCTCCTCCATGTCAATCTAGATTTAACTCCAGAATGTCACTCCTCCATGTCGATCCTCCATGTCGATCTTCCATGTCTCTCTTCCATGTCACTCCTCCATCTCTACCATGTCACTCCTCCATGTCACTTCTCCATGTCGATCAACCTTGAAACTCCTCCATGTCGATCCTCTATGTCGCTCCTCCATGTCGCTTCTCCATGTCGATCCTCCATGTCACTCCTCCAAGTTGCTACTCCATGTCTCTCCTCCATGTCGATCCACCATGTCGCTCATCCTTGCTCATCCTTGCTCCTCCATGTCAGTCCTCCATGTCACTCCAGAATGTCACTCCAGAATGTCAACCAAGAATGTCGCTCCTCCATGTCCCTCCTTCCTGTGACTCCTCCATGTCACTCCTCCATGTCTTCCATGACAATCCTCCATGTCGCTCCTCCTTGTCACTCCTGCATGTCGATCCCACATGTCACTCCTCCATGTCGCTTGTCCATGTCAATCCTCTATGTCTATCCTCCATGTCGTTCCTCTATGTTACTCCTCCATGTCACTCCTTCATATCACTGCTCTATTTCGATCCGCCATGTCACTCCTTCATGACAGTCCTCAATGTCGATCTTCCATGTCGCTCCGCTTTGCTCCTCCATGGCATTCCTCCATGTTGCTTCTCAATGTCAGTCCAGAGTGATGCTCCTCCATGTCATTCTAGAATGTCACTCAGGAATGACACTCCTCTCTCTAACTCCGCCATGTCGCTCCTCCATGTCACTCCTCCATGTCACTCCTTCATGTCGCTCCTCCTTGTCACTCCAAAATGTCCCTCCTCCATGTCCCTCCTCCATGTCACTCCTCCATGCCACTCCTTCATATCACTGCTCCATGTCGCTCCTCCATGTCAGTCCTCCATGTCGATCCTCCATGTCACTACTCCATGTCGATCCTGCATGTCAATCCTCAATGTCACTCCTCCATGTCGATGCTCCATATCACTCCTCCATGTTGCTCCTCCATGTAGATCCTAGATGTCACTCCTCCATGTCGCTTCTCCATGTCGATCCTCCATGTCACTCCTCCAAGTTGCTCCTCCATGTCACTCCTCCATGTCACTCCAGAATGTCACTCCAACATGTCACTCCAGAATGTCACTCCAGAATGTCAACCCAGAATGTAGCTCCTCCATGTCCCTCCTTCATGTCACTCTACAAGTTGCTACTCCATGTCTCTCCTCCATGTCGATCCACCATGTCGCTCATCCTTGCTCATCCTTGGTCCTCCATGTCACTCCTCCATGTCAACCCAGAATGTCAAACCAGAATGTCGCTCCTCCATGTCCCTCCTTCCTATGACTCCTCCAAGTAATTCCTCCATGTCACTCCTCCGTGTCTTCCATGACACTCCTCCATGTCGCTCTTCCATGTCACTGCTCCATGTCACTCCTTCATATCACTGCTCCATGTCGATCCTCCATGCTCCTCCATGGCACTCCTCCATGTTGCTCCTCCATGTCACTACAGAATGTCACTCCTCCATGTCATTCCAGAATGTCACTCAAGAATGTCACTCCAGTATGTCACTCCTCCTTGTCCCTCCATGTCACTCCTCCATCTCAATCCTCCATGTTGATCCTTCATGTCACTCCTCCATGTCGATCCTCCATGTCAATCCTCTATGTCGATCATACATGTCACTCATCCTTGTCTTCCTTGTCACTCCTCCATGTCAATCTTCCATGTCACTCCTCCATGTCACTCCGACATGTAACTGCTCAATGTCACTCCTCCATGTCGCTCCTCTATGTCACTCCAGAATGTCGCTCCTCCATGTCATTTCAGAATGTCAACCCAGAATGTCGCTCCTCCATGTCCCTCCTTCCTGTGACTCCTCAATGTAACTCCTCCATGTCACTACTCCATGTCTTCCATGACACTCCTTCATGTCACTCCTGTATATCGATCCTACATGTCACTCCTAGATGTCGCACCTCCATGTCGCTTCTCCATGTCGATCCTCCATGTCACTCCTCCAAGTTGCTCCTCCATGTCACTCCTCCATGTCACTCCAGAATTTCACTCCAGAATGTCAACCCAGAATGTTGCTCCTCCATGTCCCTCCTTCCTGTGACTCCTCCATGTAACTCCTCCATGTAACTCCTCCATGTCACTCCTCCATGTCTTCCATGACAATTCTCCATGTCACTCATCCATGTCACTCCTGCATGTCGATCTCACATGTCACTCCTCCATGTCGCTCGTCCATGTCAATCCTCCATGTCTATCCTCCATGTCGTTCCTCTATGTTACTCCTCCATGTCACTCCTTCATATCACTGCTCTATTTTGATCCTCCATATCACTCCTTCATGACAGTCCTCAATGTCGATCTTCCATGTCGCTCCGCTTTGCTCCTCCATGGCACTCCTCCATGTTGCTTCTCAATGTCAGTGCAGAGTGATGCTCCTCCATGTCATTCCAGAATGTCACTCAGGAATGTCACTCCTCCCTCTATCTCCGCCATGTCGCTCCTCCATGTCACTCCTCCATGTCACTCCTTCATGTCGCTCCTTCTTGTCACTCCAAAATGTCCCTCCTCCATGTCCCTCCTCCAAGTCACTCCTCCATGTCACTGCTTCATGTCACTCCTTCATGTCGCTCCTTCTTGTCACTCCAAAATGTCCCTCCTCCATGTCCCTCCTCCAACTAATTCCTCCATGTCACTCCTTCCTGTGTCTTCCATGACACTCTTCCTGTTACTCCATGTCACTCCTGCATGTCGAACCTACATGTCACTCCTCCATGTTGTTCCTCCATGTCAAACCTCCATGTCTATCCTCCATGTCACTCCTCCATGTCACTCCTCAATGCCACTCCTTCATATCACTGCTCCATGTCGATCCTCCATGTCACTTCTCCATGTCACTGCTCAATGTCACTCCTCCATGTCGATCGTCCATGTCGTTCATCCTTACTCCTCCATGTTACTCTTCCATGTCACACCTCCATGTCACTCCTGCATGTTGATCCTACATGTCACTCCTCCATGTTGTTCCTCCATGTCAATCTTCCATGTCTATCCTCCATGTCGCTCCTCCATGTCACTCATCCATACCAAATATCACTGCTCCATGTCGCTCCTCCATGTCAGTCCTCCATGTCGATCCTCCATGTCACTACTCCAGGTCGATCCTGCATGTCACTTCTCAATGTCACTCCTCCATGTCGATGCTCCATGTCACTCCTCCATGTCGATCCTCCATGTCACTCCTCCAAGTTGCTCCTCCATGTCACTCCTCCATGTCACTCCAGAATGTCACTCAAACATGTCACTCCAGAATGTCAACCCAGAATGTAGCTCCTCCATGTCACTGCTTCATGTCACTCCTCCATGTCACGCCAACATGTCACTGCTCAATGTCACTGCTCAATGTCACTCCTCCATGTCGCTCCTCTATGTCACTCCAGAATGTCGCTCCTCCATGTCACTCCAGAATGTCACTCCAGAATGTCAACCCAGAATGTTGCTCCTACTTGTCCCTCCTTCCTGTGTCTTCCATGACACTCTTCCTGTTACTCCATGTCACTCCTGCATGTCGAACCTACATGTCACTCCTCCATGTTGTTCCTCCATGTCAAGCCTCCATGTCTATCCTCCATGTCGCTCTTCCATGTCACTCCTCAATGCCACTCCTTCATATCACTGCTCCATGTCGATCCTCCATGTCACTTCTCCATGTCACTGCTCCATGTCACTCCTCCATGTCGATCGTCCATGTCGTTCATCCTTACTCCTCCATGTTACTCTTCCATGTCACACCTCCATGTCACTCCTGCATGTTGATCCTACATGTCACTCCTCCATGTTGTTCCTCTATGTCAATCTTCCATGTCTATCCTCCATGTCGCTCCTCCATGTCACTCATCCATACCACATATCACTGCTTCATGTCGCTCCTCCATGTCAGTCCTCCATGTCGATCCTCCATGTCACTACTCCAGGTCGATCCTGCATGTCACTCCTCAATGTCACTCCTCCATGTCAATGCTCCATGTCACTCCTCCATGTTGCTCCTCCATGTAGATCCTAGATGTCGCTCCTCCATGTAGCTTCTCCATCTCGATCCTCCATGTCACTCCTCCAAGTTGCTCCTCCATGTCACTCCTCCATGTCACTCCAGAATGTCACTCAAACATGTCACTCCAGAATATCACTCCAGAATGTCAACCCAGAATGTAGCTCCTCCATGTCCCTCCTTCATGTCACTCCTCTAAGTTGCTACTCCATGTCTCTCCTCCATGTCTCTCCTCCATATCGATCCACCATGTTGCTCATCCTTGCTCATCCTTGGTCCTCCATGTCACTCCTCCATGTCAAGCCAGAATGTCAACCCAGAATGTCGCTCCTCCATGTCACTGCTCCATGTCACTCCTTCATATCACTGCTCCATGTCGATCCTCCATGCTCCTCCACGGCACTCCTCCATGTTGCTCCTCCATGTCACTCCAGAATGTCGCTCCTCCATGTCATTCCAGAATGTCACTGAAGAATGTCACTCCAGTATGTCACTCCTCCTTGTCCCTCCATGTCACTCCTCCATCTCGATCCTCCATGTTGATCCTTCATGTCACTCCTCCATGCCGATCCTCCATGTCAATCCTCTATGTCGATCATACATGTCGCTGATCCATGTCACTCATCCATGTCTTCCTTGTCACTCCTCCAAGTCGATCTTCCATGTCACTCCTCCATGTCACTCCGACATGTCACTGCTCAATGTCACTCCTCCATGTCGCTCCTCTATGTCACTCCAGAATGTCGCTCTTCCATGTCACTTCAGAATGTCAACCCAGAATGTCGCTCCTCCATGTCCCTCCTTCCTGTGACTCCTCAATGTAACTCCTCCATGTCACTACTACATGTCTTCCATGACCCTCCTCCATGTCACTCCTGCATGTCGATCCTAAATGTCACTCCTCCATGTTGCTCCTCCATGTCAATCCTCCATGTCGATCCTGCATATCACTACTCAATGTCACTCCTCCATGTCGATGCTCCATGTCACTCCTCCATGTTGCTCCTCCATGTAGATCCTAGATGGCGCTCCAGAATTTCTCTCCAGAATTTAACTGTAGGATGTCACTCCTCCATGTCACTCCTCCTTGTCCTTGTCGACTCCTCCATGTTGATCCTCCATGTCAGTCCTCCATGTTGCTCCTCAATGTCGCTCCTCCTTGTCGATCCATCTATGTCTATCCTACATGTCACTCCTCCATTTAGATCCTACATGTTACTCCTCCATGTCGATCTTCCATTTCGCTCCTCCATGTCACTCCAGAATGTTGCTCCTCCATGTCCCTACAGAATGTCAATACTCAATGTCGCTCATCCATGTTGCTCCTCTTTGTCATCCATGTCGATCCTCCTTGTCACTCCTCCATTTAGACCTACATGTTACTCCTCCATGTCGATCTTCCATGTCGCTACTCAATGTCACTCCAGAATGTTGCTCCTTTATGTCACTCCAGAATGTCGCTCCAGAAAGTCACTCCTCAATGTCGCTCGTCCATGTCGATCCTCAATGACGCTCCTCCATTTCGATCCTTCATTGTTGCTCCACCTTGTCACTACTCCATGTCTTCCATGTCCTCCATGTCACTCCTCCATGTCGATCCACCTTGTTGCTCCTACATGTAGATCCTACATATCACTCCAGAATTTTACTCCAGAATTTAACTGTAGAATGTGACTCCTCCATGTCGACTCTTTCATCTCGATCCTCCATGTCAGTCTTCCATGTCACTCCTCCATGTCGATCCTCCATGTCACTCTTCCATGTAACTCCTCCATGTCGATCGTCCATGTCGCTCATCCTTACTCCTCCATGTTACTCTTCCATATCGCTCCTCCATGTCACACCAGAATGTCACTCCAGAATGTCACTCCTCCATGTCACTTCTTCTTGTTACTCCTCAATGTCACTTCTCCATGTCACTCCTCCATATCAGTACTCCATGTCACTCCTCCATGTCGATCCACCATGTCGCTCATCCTTGCTCATCCATGTCACTCCTCCATGTTGCTTCTCCATGTCACTCCTCCATGTCACTCCAGAATGTCACTCCAGAATGTCAAGCCAGAATGTCACTCCTCCATGTCCCTCCTCTATGTCGCTCCTCCATGTCACTCCTCCATGTCACTCCTTCATGTCGCTTCTCCTCGCCCCTCCAAAATGTCCCTCCTCCATGTCCCTCCTCCAAGTAGCTCCTCCATGTCACTCCTTAATTTCACTCATCCCTCTCACTCCGCCATATCGCTCCTCCATTTCACTGCTTCATGTCACTCCTCCATGTTTCTTCTCCATTTCGGTCCTCCAGGTCACTCGTCCATGTCGATCCCCCATGTCACTCATCCCTCTCCCTTACGCCATGTCTCTCCTCCATGTCACTCCTCCATTTCTCTCCTCCATGTTGCTCCTCAATGTAGATCCAAAATGTCACTCCTCCATGTCGCTACTCCATGTCACTTCTCTATGTCACTCCTCCATATTAATCCTCCATGTCACTCCTCCATGTCAATCCACCATGTCGCTCATCCTTGCTCCTCCATGTCACTCCTCCATGTTGCTCCTCCATTTTGCTCCTCCATTTTGATGCTCCATGTCTCTCCTCAATGTCGATCCTGCATGTCACTGATCCATGTCACTCCTCCATGTCAATCCTGCATGTCGCTCCTCCATGTCACTCCTCCATGTCACTGCTTCATACCGTTCCTCCATGTTGCTCTTCCATGTAGATCCTAAATGTCGCTCCTCCATGTCGCTTCTCCATGTCGATACTCCATGTCACTCCTCCAAGTTTTTATTCCATGTCACTCCTCCATGTCGACCCACCATGTCGATCATCCTTGCTCCTCCATGTCACTCCTCCATGTTGATCCTCCATGTCACTCCTCCTTGTCCCTCCTTCCTTTAACTCCTCCATTTCACTCCTCCATGTCTTCCATGACAATCCTCCATGTAACTCATTAATGTCACTCCTGCATGTCGATCCTACATGTCTCTCCTCCATGTCGCTCCTCCATGTCAACTCTCCATGTCTATTCTCCATGTCGTTCCTCTATGTCACTCCTCCATGTCACTCTTTCATATCCCTGCTCTATGTCGATTCTCCATGTCACTCCTCAATGTCGATCTTCCATATCAATCCTCCAAGTCTCTCCTCCATTTCAATACTCCATGTCGCTCAACCTTGCTCCTCCTTGTCACTCCTCCATGTCGTTCCTCCAATTAGGTCCTTCATGTTGCTCCTCGATGTCACTCCAGAATTTACCTCCAGAATGTCTCTCCAGAATGTCAATCCTCGCTGTCACTACTCCATGTCGCTCCTACTAGTCAGTCCTCCATGTAACTAGTCAATGTCAATCATCCATGTCACTCCTCCGTGTCGCTCCCCCATGTCACTCCTCAATGTCGATCCTCCGTGTTTCTCCTCTGTTCTCCTCAATATCACTCATCCATGTCGCTCCTCCATGTCACTCCAGAATGTCACTACTCCATGTCTCTACTCAATGTATCTCCTCCATGTCACTGCTCCATGTCGATCCTGCATGTCACTCCTCCATGTCGCTCCTCCATGTCGATCCTCCATGTCGTTCCTCTATGTCACACCTCCATTTAGATCCTCCAAGTTACTCTTCCATGTACCTCCTCCATATCGCTTCTCCATGTCACTCCAGAATTTCACTCCTCCATGTCCCATCTCTATGTCACTCCTCCATGTCGATCCTCTATTTCGCTCTTCCATGTCGCTCCTCCATGTCACTCCTCCCTTTCTTCCACGTCACACTTCCACGTCACTACTCCATGTCACTCCGTGTCGATCCTCCATGTCGATCCTCCATGTCTCTCCTCCATGTCACTCTATGTCTACCATGCCACTCCTCTATGTCACTCCTCCATGTTGATCTTTCATGTCAGTCCTCCATGTCTCTTCTCAATGTCGCTCCTCCATGTCAATCCTCCATACCAATACTCCCTGTCTTCAATGTCACTGTCACTCCTCCATGTCAAGCCTCCATGTTACTCCTCCATGTCACTCCTCCATGTTGATCTTCCATGTCAGTCCTCCATGTCGCTCCTACATGTCACTCCTCCCTGTCTTCAATGTCACTCCTTACTGTCACTTCTCTATTTCGATCCTCTGTGTCATTCCTACATGTCAATCCTCCATGTCACTCCTCCATTTAGATCCTCCAAGTTACTCCTCCATGTCCCTCCTCCATGTCACTCCAGAATTTCACTCCTCCATGTCCCTCCTCTATGTCACTCCTCCATGTCAATCCTCTATTTTGCTCCTCCATGTCGCTCCTCCATGTCACTCCTCCCTTTATTCCACGTCACACCTCCATGTTGATCCTCAATGTCTCTCCTCCATGTCACACTGCCATGTCACTGCTCGATGTCGCACCTTCATGTCGATCCTCCATTTCGATCCTCCATGCTAATGCACCATGTCACTGCTCCATGTCTTCCATGTCACTCCAGAATGTCGCTCCTCCATGTCACTCCAAAATGTCGCTCCTCCATGTCCCTCCAGAATGTCATTACTCCATGTCTGTCCTCCAAATCGCTACGTGATGTTGCTCCTCATGTAGCTCCTCCATGTAACTCTACTATGTTTCTCCTCCATCTCGATCCTCCATTTCGCTCCTCCATGTCACTCAAGAATGTCGCTCCTCCTTGCTCCTCCATATCACTTCTCTATGTAACTCCTCCATGTCAATGCTACATGTCACTCCTCCATGTCACTCCGCCATGTCACTCCAGAATGTCACTCCAAAATTTAACTCCAGAATGTCACTCCTCCATGTCCCTCCTCCATTCTATTCCAGAATATCACTCCAGAATTTACCTCCAGAATGTCACTCCCCCATATCTTTTCTCCATGTCAATCCTCCACGTCGCTCCTCCATGTTGGTACTACATGTTGCTCCTCCATGACACTCCTCTTGTTACTCCTTGTTACTCCTCCATGATGATCCTCCATGTCGATCTTCCATGTCTCTCCACCATTTCACTCCTCCATGTCTGACTTCCATGTCATTCCTCCATATCGCTCCTCCTTGCTCCTCCATATCACTCCTCCATGTTGCTCCTCCATGTCACTCCAGAATGTTGCTCCTCAATGTCACTCCAGAATGACACTCCAGAATTTAACTCCAGAATGTCACTGCTCCATATCCTTCCTCAGTGTCAATCCTCCATGTCGATCCTCCTTGTCACGTCTCTATGTCGATCCTGCTTGTCAGTCCTCAATGTCGCTCCTCAATGTTACCCCACCATTACACTCCTCCTTGTAACTCCTCCATGAAACTGAGCCATGTCAATCTTCCATGTCGATACTCCATGTTGTTCCTCCATATCACTCCTCCATGTCTTCCATGTCACTCTCCTCCATGTCGCTCCTCCGTGTCACTCCAGAATGTCCCTCCAGAATGTCACTCCTCCGTGTCGCTCCTTCATGTCACTACTCTATGTTGATCCTCCATGTTGCTCCTCCTTGCTCCTCCATATCACTCCTTCATGTAACTCCAGAATGTCCCTCCAAAATTTAACTCCAGAATGTCACTCCTCCATGACCCTCATCCATGTCACTCCAGAATGTCACTCAAGAATTTAACTCCAGAATGTAACTCCTCCATGTCCTTTCTCCTTGTCGATCCTCAATGTCAGTCATGCATGTATAATCTCCATGTCAGTCCTTCATGTTTGCTCCTCAATGTTTCTCCTCCATGATGCTCCTCTTGTCATTCCTCCATGTTGATCCTCCATGTCCCTCCTCCATGTAACTCCTTGTTGTCGATCCTCCATGTCGCTTCTCCTTGTCACTCCTCTATGGCATTGCTCCATGTCGATCGTCCTTGTTGATCCTCCATATTGCTACTCCATGTCACTCATTCATGTCTTAAATGTCACTCCCTCATACACCTCCTCCATGTCGATCCTCCATGTAGATCCTTTATGTTTATCCTCCATGTCGATCTTCCATGTCGCTCCTCCATGTCACTCCAGAACATCCCTCCAGAATGTCACCCTAGAATGTCACTCCTCCATGTCAGTCCCCCATGTCACTCCGCAATGTCGCTCCTCCATGTAGCTCTTCCATGTCGCTCTCCCATGTCACTCCTCCTTGTTACTCCTCCTTGTCACTCCATGTTATTCCTCCATGTCGATCCTCCATGTCTATCTTCCACGTCTCTCCTCCATGTCACTCCTCCATTTCTACCATGTCACTCCTCCATTTTACTCCTCCATGCTGATCCTACATGACACTCCACCATGTTGCTCCTACTTGTTACTCCTTCATGTCGCTCCTCCTGGTCACTCCTCCATGTCGCTCCTCAATGTCACTCCTCCATGTCCCTCCTATATGTCAATCCTCTATTTCGATCCTCCATGTCACTACTCCATGTCTTCCATGTCACTCCTCCATGTTGCTCATCCATGTCACTCCAGAATGTCGCTCCTCAATGTCACTCCAGTATGTCACGCCAGAATTTAACTCCAGAAAGTCACTCCTCAATGTCCATCCTCCATGTCGATCCTCATTGTCGATTCTCCATGTTGTTCCTCCATGTCACTCCTCCATGTCTTCCATGTCACTCCTCATTGTCGCTCCTCCATGTCACTACTCCATATTGATCCTCCATGTTTCTCCTCCTTGCTCCTCCATATATCTCCTCCTTGTCACTCCAGAATGTCGCTCCTACATGTCACTCCAAAATTTAACTCCAGAATGTCACTCCTCCATGTCCCTCCTCCATGTCATTCAATAATGTCACTCCTCCATGTCCTTTCTCCATGTCAATACTCAATGTCAGCCATCCATGTCGATCCTCCATGTCAGTCCTCCATGTCGCTCCTCAATGTTGCTCCTCCACGTCGCTCCTCCATGTCGATCCTTCATGTTGCTCCTCCATGACGCTCCTCTTGTCACTCATCCATGTTACTTTTCCATGATGATCCTCCATGTCGATCTTCCATGTCTCTACTCCATGTAACTCCTCCATTTCTACCATGTCACTGCTCCATATTGTTCCTTCATGTCGATGGTCCATGTGACTACTCCATGTCGATCGTCCATGTCGCTCCTCCTTGATCATCCATATAACTCCTCCCTGTTGCTCCTCCATGTCATTCCAGAATGACATTTCTACATGTCACTCCAGAATATCCCTCCAGAATGTAACTCCAGAATATCACTCCACCATGTCCCTCTTCCATTTCACTCCTCCATGTCGATCCACTATTTAACACCTCCATATAGCTCCTCCATGTCACTCCTCCCTGTCTTCCATGTCACTCCTCCATGTCACTCCTCCTTGCTCCACCATATCACTCCTCCATGTCGTTCGTCCATGACACTCCAGAATGTCAATCCAGAATTTACCTTCAGAATGTTACTCCTCCATGTCCCTCATACATGTCGCTCCTCCATGTCATTCCAGAATGTCCCTCCAGAATTTCACTCCAGAATGTCACTCATCCATGTCACTCCTCCATGTCGATCCTCTATTTCGCTCCTCCATGTCGCTCCTCCATGTCACTCCTGCCTTTCTTCCGTGTCATTCCTCTATGTAACTCCTCCATGTCAATACTACATGTCACTCCTCCATGTCACTCCTCTATGTCAATACTCCATATCTCTCATTAATGTCACTCCAGAATGTCACTCCAGAATGTCGCTTCTCTATGTAACTCCAGAATGTCCCTCCAGAATGTCCCTCCAAAATGTAACTCCTCCATGTCACTCCTCCATGTCGCTCCTCTTTGTCACTCCTCCATGTCACTGCTCAATGTCGATCCTCCATGTCACTCCTCCATTTCTTCCATGTCGACACATCTCGATCCTCCATATTGCTCCTCCTCGCTCATCCATATCACTCCACCAAGTCACTCCTCCATGTCACTTAAAAATGTCACTCCAAAATGTCAATCCAGATTATACTCCAGAATGTCACTCCTCCATGTCGATCCTCCATGTCGATCTTCCATATCTCTCCTCCATTTCACTCCTTCATCTCTACCATTTCACTCATCCATGTTGATCCTCCATGTCGATCTTCCATGTCTCTCCTCCATGTCACTCCTCCATCTCTACCATGTCACTCCTCCATGTCACTCCTCCATGTCGATCCATCTTGTTGCTCCTACATGTCGATCATCTATGTAGCTACTAATGTCAATCCTCCGTGTCACTCCTCCATATCACTCCTCCATGTCACTCCTACATGTTTATCTTCCATGTCACTCCTCCATGTCCCTCCTCCATGTAACTCCTTGTTGTCGATCCTCCATGTCGATCCTCTTTTTCGCTCCTCTGTGTCGCTCCTCCATGTCACTACTCCCTTTCTTCCAAGTAACTCCTCTATTTAACTCCTCCATGTCAATACTACATGTCACTCCTTCATGTCACTCCTCCATGTCGCTCCTTCATGTCACTCCTCCATGTTGATCCTCTATGTCAAGCCTCCATATCTCTCATCAATGTCATTCTAAAATGTCACTCCAGAATGTCGCTCCTCCATGTAACTCCAGAATATCCCTCCAAAATGTAACTCCTCCATGTCACTCCTCCATGTCTTTCATGTCGACACATCTCGATCCTCCATGTCGCTCCTCCTTGCTCATACATATCACTCCACCATGTCACTCCAAAATGTCACTCCAAAATGTGAATCCAGATTTAACTCCAGAATGTCACTTCTCCATGTCGATCCTCAATGTCAATCTTCCATGTCTTTCCTCCATGTTACTCCTCCATCTCTACAATGTAACTCCTCCATGTCGATCCTCCATTTCGATCTTCCATGTCTCTCCTCCATGTCACTCCTCCATCTCTACCATGTCACTCCTCTATGTCACTCCTCCATGTCGATCCACCTTGTCAATACTCCATGTCGATCCTCCATGTCGCTCCTCCATATCACTCCTCCATGTCACTGCTCCATGTCGGTCCTCAATGTCGATCCTCGATGTTGCTCCTCCATTTCACTGCTCGAAGTCTTCCATGTCACTCCCCTATGTACCTCCTCCATGTCACTCCTCCTTATTGATCCTCCATATCGCTCCTCCATGTCGATCCTCCAGGTCACTCCTCCATTTAGATCCTACATGTTACTCCGTCATGTCGATCTTCCATGTCACTACACCATGTCACTACTCCATGTCACTCCTCCATGTCGCTCCAATTTGTCACTCCTCCATGTCACTGCTCAATTTCGATCCTCCATGAAACTCCTACATGTCTTCCATGTTGACACATATCGATCCTCAATGTCGCTCCTCCTTAATCATCCATGCTCCACCATGTTGCTCCTCCATGTCACTCCAGAATGTCGCTCATCCATGTCAATCCAGATTTAACTCCAGAATGTCAGTCCTCCATGTCGATCCTCAATGTCAATCTTCCATGTCTATCCTCCATGTCACTCCTCCATCTCTACCATGTCACTCCTCCTTGTCACTCCTCCATGTCGATCAACCTTGACGCGCCACCATGTCGGTCCTCTATGTCGCTCTTCCATGTCGATCCTCCATTTCACTCCTGAATGTAGATCCTACATATCACTCCAGAATTTCAATCCAGAATTTAAGGCGGACTGACAACTCCTCCATTTCAGTCCTCCTTGTCAATACTCCATGTCGATCTTATGTCTCTCCTCCATGTCACTCCTCCATGTCACTCCCCCTTGTTGATCCTCCATGTCAGTCCTCCATGTTGCTCCTCAATGTCACTCCTCCTTGTTGATACTCCATATCGCTCTTCCATGTCGCTCCTCCATGTCGATCCTCCATGTCTCTCCTACATGTCTCTCCTCCATGTCACTCCTCCATGTCCCTCCAGAATGTCACTACTCCATTTCACTCATCAATGTCACTCCTCCTTGTCACTCCTCCATGTCATTACTCAATGTCGATCCTCCATGTCACTACTCCATGTCTTTAATGTCACTCCTCCATGTCTCTCCTCCTTGTCACTCCTCCATATCACTCCTCCATGTCGATCCTCCATGTCGATCTTCCATGTCTCTCCTCCATGTCGATCTTCCATGTCGATCTTCCATGTCTCTCCTCCATGTCACTCCTCCATCTCTACCATGTCACTCCTCCATGTCACTCCTCCATGTCGATCAACCTTGTCAATACTCCATGTCGATCCTCCATGTCGCTCCTCCATGTCACTCCTCCATGTCACTGCTCCATGTCAATCCTCCATGTCTCTCCTCTGTGTCACTCCTCCATGTCACTCCCCCTTGTTGATCCTCCATGTCAGTCCTCCATGTTGCTCCTCGATGTCGCTCCTTCTTATCGATCCTCCATATCGCTTCTCCATGTCGATCCTCCAGGTCACTCCTCCATTTAGATCCTACATGTTACTCCTCCATGTCGATCTTCCATGTCACTCCTCCAGTCGCTCCACTTTCCTACTCATGTCACTGCTCAATTTCGATCCTCCATGAAACTCCTCCATGTCTTCCATGTTGACACATGTCGATCCTCTATTTCGCTCCTCCATGTCACACTTCCATGTCACAGCTCGATGTTGCTCTTCCATATCGATCCTCCATGTCGCTCCTCCATGTTACTCCTCCTTGTCGCTCCTCCTTGTCATTCCTCTATGTCACTGCTCCATGTCGATCCTCCATTTTGATCCTCCATGTTGCTCAACCATGTAACTCCTCCATGTCTTCCAATATCACTCCCCATGTACCTCATCCGTATCGGTCCTCCATGTGACTATTCCATGTCGATCCTCCATGTTGCTCGTCCCTGCTCATCCATATCACTTCTTCATGTCACTCCTCCATGTTACTCCTCCATGTCACCCCAGAATGTTGCTCCTCAATGTCACTCCAGAATGTCACTCCAGAATTTGACTCCAGAATGTCAATTCTCTGTGTCCCTCCTCCATGTCAATCCTCTATGTAGATCCTCCATATCACTCCTACTTGTCACTCCTCCATGTCGATACCTCCATGTCACTCCAGAATGTCCCTCCAGAAAGTCACTCCAGAATGTCACTCCTACATAAACCTACTCCATGTCACTCCTCCATGTCAATCCTCTATTTCACACCTCCATATCTCCCCTCCATGTCACTCCTTCCTGTCTTCCATTTCACTCCTCCATGTCAACCCTCCGTGTCGATCCTCTGTCACTCCTACAAGTCACTCCTCCATGTCATTCCTCCATGAAGCTCCTCCATGTCACTCCTCCATGTCACTCTTCCTTGCTCCTCAATGTCACTTCTCCATGTCTATCCTCCATGTCAAATCCTCCATGTCACACCTCCATGTCTTCCATGTCACTCCTCCGATTCGATCCTCCATGTCACTCCAGAATGTCACTCCTACATGTCACTCCAGAATGTCACTCCAGAATTTCAACCCAGAATGTCGCTCCTCCATGTCCCTCCTTCCTGTCACTCCTCAATGTCGATAATCCATTTCGCTCCTCCATGTTGATCCTCCATGTCACTCCTCCATGTTGCTCATCCTTGCTCCTCCATGTCACTCCTCGATGCCGCTACTCCATGTCAATCCAGAATCTCCCTCCTCCATGTCGATCCTCCATGTAACTCTTCCTTGTCACTCCAAAATGTCCCTCCTCCTTTGACCTCCTCCAAGTCACTCCTCCATGTCACTCCTTAATGTCACTCCTCAATGTCTCTACTACATGTCAATCCTCCATGTCGCTCTTCCTTGTCACTCCAAAATGTCCCTCCTCCTTTGACCTCCTCCAAGTCACTCCTCCATGTCACTCCTTAATGTCACTCCTCAATGTCACTCCTCCATGTCGATGCTCCATGTCACTCCTCCATGTAGCTTTTCCATTTCAGTCCTTCATGTCGATCAACAATGACACTCCTCCATGTCACTCCTCCATGTTGCTCCTCCATATAGATCCTAAATGTCGCTCCTCCATGTCGCTTCTCCATGTCGATCCTCCATGTCACTCCTCCAACTTGCTCCTCCATGTCACTCCTCCATGTCACTACAGAATGTTGCTCCTCTATGTCCCTCCTTCCTGTGACTCCTCAATGTAACTCCTCTATGTCACTACTCCATGTCACTTCTTCTTGTCACTCCTCAATGTCACTCCTCCATGTCGATCCTCCATGTCGCTTATCCTTGCTCCTCCATGTCAATCATCCATGTCACTCCTCCATGTCACTACTCCTTGTCTTCCATGACACTCCTCCATGTCACTCCTCCATGTCATCCCTGCATGTCGATCCTACATGTCACTCCTCCATGTCGCTCCTCCATGTCAATCCTCCATGTGTATCCTCCATGTCGCTCCTCCATGTCACTCCTCCATGTCGCTCCTCCATGTCGCTCCTCCATATCAATCCTCCATGTCGCTCCTCTATGTCGATCATCCATGTAACTCCTCCATGTCGATCATCCATGTCACTCCTCCTTGTCGCTCCTCCATGTCGATCCTCCATGTCTCTCCTCCATATCAATCCTCCATGTCGCTCCTCCATGTCGATCAACCATGTCACTCCTCCTTGTTGCTCCCCCATGTCACTCCTCCATGTCGCTCCTCCATGTCGCTCCTCCATCTCAATCCTCCATGTCGCTCCTCCGTGTCGATCATCCATGTCACTTCTACATGTCTATCATCCATTTCACTCCTACTTGGCGCTCCTCCATGTCACTCCTCCATTTCGCTCCTCCAAGTCACTCTTCCATGTTGATCCTCCATGTCACTCCACCATGTCACTCCTCCATGAGTCATCAATGTCGATCTTCCATGTCGCTCCGCTTGCTACTTCATAGCACTCCTCCATGGTGATCCTCCATGTCACTCTTCCATATCGATCCACCATGTCGCACATCCTTGCTCCTCCATGTCACTCCTCGATGTCGCTACTACATGTCAATCCAGAATGTCCCTCCTCCATGTCCCTCCTCTATGTCACTTCTCCATGTCACTCCTTAATGTCACTCCTCAATGTCACTCCTCCATGTCGATTCTCCATGTCGATCCTCTATGTCGCTTCTCCATGTAGTTTTTCCATTTCAGTCCTCCATGTCGATCAACAATGTCACTCCTCCATGTCGCTCCTATATGTCACTCCAGAATGTCGCTCCTCCATGTCACTCCAGAATGTCGCTGCAGAATGTCAAACCAGAATGTCGCTCCTCCATGTCCCTCCTTCCTGTGACTCCTCAATGTAACTCCTCCATGTCACTACTTCATGTCTTCCATGACACTCCTCCATGTCGATCTTCCATGTCACTACTCCATGTCACGCCAACATGTCACTGCTCAATGTCACTCCTCCATGTCACAACTCCTTGTCTTCCATGACACTCCTCCATGTCAATCCTCCATGTCTATCCTCCATGTCGCTCCTCCATGTCACTCCTCAATGTCACTTTTCCATGTCACTCCTCCATGTCGATCGTCCTTGTCGCTCATCCTTACCCCTCCATTTTACTCTTCCATATCGCTCCTCCATGTCACACCAGAATGTCACTCCAGCATGTCACTCTTCCATGTCACTGCTCCATTTCGATACTCCATGTAGAACCTACATGTCGCTCCTCCATGTCTCTCATCCTTGCTCCTGCATGTCAATACAGAATGTCCCTCCTCCATGTCCCTCCTCCATGTCACTTCTCCATGTCACTCCTTAATGTCACTACTCAATGTCACTCCTCCATGTCGATTCTCAATGTCGCTCCTCTATGTCCCTTCTCCATGTAGCTTTTCCATTTCAGTCCTCCATGTCTATCCTCCATGCTGCTCCTCCATTTCACTCCTCCATGTCACTCCTTCATATGACTGCTTCATGTCGATCCTCCATGTCACTTATCCATGTCTTTCCTCAATGTCACTCCTCCATGTCACTCCTTCATGTTGCTCCTCCATGTAGATCCTAGTTGTCTCTCCTCCATGTCGCTTCTCCATGTCGATCCTCCATGTCACTCTTCCAAGTTGCTACTCCATGTCACTCCATGTCGATCCACCATGTCGCTCATCCTTGCTCCTCCATGTCACTCCTCCATGTCACTCCAGAATGTCGCTCCTCCATGTCACTCCTTCCTGTCACACCTCAATGTAACTCCTCCATGTCGCTCCTCCAAGTTTCTCCTCGATGTCACTCCTCCATGTCGTTCCTCCATGTCACTCCTCCATATCAATCCTCCATGTCGCTCCTCCATGTCGATCATCCATGTCACTCCTCCTTGTCTCTCCTCCATGTCACTCATCCATGTCTTCCTTGTCACAAAAAAACTTCTGTCTTGGATTCCTTGGAAGCTGCTTTAAAACTAGATTTCCTGTGTTGTTTCTTTGATCAAAGAAAGTGCTACATGTTGATCTTCCATGTCTCTCCTCCATGTCACGCCGACATGTCACTGCTCAATGTCACTCCTCCATGTCGCTCCTCTATGTCACTCCAGAATGTCGCTCCTCCATGTCACTCCAGAATGTCACTCCAGAATTTAACTCCAGATTGTTAATCCTCCACTGCTCCATGTCGACTGCTCCATGTCGATCCTCTATTGCGCTCCTCCATGTCATTACTCTCTGTCTTCCACGTCACTCCTCCATGTAACTACTTAATGTCGATACCTCCATGTCACTCCAGAATGTCCCTCCTGAAAGTCACTCCTCCATGTTGACCCTCCATGTCACTCCTCCCTGTCTTCCATATCACTCCTCCATGTCAGTCCTCCATGTTGCTCCTCAATGTTTCTCCTCCTTGTCGATCCTCCATATCGCTACTCCATGTCAATCCTCCATGTCACTCCTCCATTTAGATCCTACATGTTACTCCTCCATGTCGATCTTCCATGTCAATCCAGAATGTCGCTCCTCCGTGTCACTCCAGAATGTCGCTCCACCCTGTCCCTCAAGAATGTACCTCCTCGTTGTCAGACATCCATGTAGCTCCTCCATGTAGCTCCTCAATGTCGCTCCTCATTGTCGATCCTCAATGTCGCTCCTCCATGTCGATCTTCCATGTCATTCCTCCATGTGGATCCAACATGTTACTCCTCCATGTTGATCTTCAATGTCGCTCCTCCATGTCACTCCAGAATGTCGTTCCTGCATGTCACTCCAGAATTTAACTCCAGAATGTTACTCCTCCATTCACCTCCTCCATGTCGCTCCTCCATGTCACTCCAGAATGCCCCTCAAGAATGTCACTCCAGAATGTCACTCCTCCATGTCCCTCCTCCTTGTCACTCCACCATGTTGATCCTCTATTTCGCTCCTCCATGTCACTCCTCCCTGTCTTCCACGTCAATCCTCCATGTTACTCCTCCATGTCACTCCGCCACATCGCTCCTCCATGTCACTCCTCCATGTTGATCCTCCATGTCGATACTCCATGTTGCTCCTCCATGTCACTCCTCCATATCTTACATGTCACTTCACCGTGTATCTCCTCCATGTCACTTATTCATATCGATCCTCCATGTCGCTCCTCCTTGCTCCTCCATATCACTCCTCCATGTCATTCCTCTATGTCACTCCAGAATGTTGCTCCTCCATGTCACTCCAGAATGTCACTCCAGAATTTAACTCCAGATTGTTAATCACTGCTCCATGTCGACTGCTCCATGTCGATCCTCTATTGCGCTCCTCTATGTCATTACTCCATGTCTTCCACGTTACTCCTCCATGTAACTACTCAATGTCGATACCTCCATGTCACTCCAGAATGTCCCTCCTGAAAGTCACTCCTCCATGTCGACCCTCCATGTCACTCCTCCCTGTCTTCCATATCACTCCTCCATGTCAGTCCTTCATGTTGCTCCTCAATGTTGCTCCTCCTTGTTGATCCTCCATATCGCTCCTCCATGTCAATCCTCCATATCACTACTCCATTTAGATCCTACATGTTACTCCTCCATGTCGATCTTCCATGTCAATCCAGAATGTTGCTACTCCGTGTCACTCCAGAATGTCGCTCCACACTGTCCCTCCAGAATGTACCTCCTCGTTGTCAGACATCCATGTCGCT
>CAKALS010000447.1:0-70671 GCA_916701275.1 Sebastes miniatus | reverse complement strand
TGGAGGATTGATATGGAGGAGCGACATGGAGTAGCGACATGGAGGATTGACATGGAGGAGCAACATGGAGGAGTGACATGGAGGAGTGTCATGGAGGACATGGAGTAGTGACATGGAGGAGTGACATGGATGATTGATATGGAGGAGCAAGGATAAGCGACATGGAGGAGCGACATTCTGGAGTGACATTTTGGAATGACATTGATGAGAGATATGGAGGATTGACATAGAGGATCAACATGGAGGAGTGACATGGAGGAGCGACATGGAGGAGTGACATTTTGGAGTGACATGGAGGAGTGACATGGTGGAGTGATATGTATGAGCAAGGAGGAGCGACATGGAGGATAAACATGGAGGAGTGACTAGGAGGAGAATCATAGAAGAGTTACATGGAGGAGCTACATGAGGAGCAACATCACGGAGTGACTTGGAGGACTGACATGGAGGAATGACATTCTGGAGGAACATGGAGGAGCGACATTCTGTAGTGACACGTAGGAGCAACATTCTGGAGTGACATGGAGGAGCGACATGGAAGATCGACATGTAGGAGTGACATGGAGGAGTGATATGGAGGAGTGACACGGAGGAGAGACATGGAGGATTGACATTAGTAGCTACATAGATGATAGACATGGAGGAGCAACAAGATGGATCGACATGGAGGAGTGACATGGAGGAGTGACATGGTAGAGATGGAGGAGTGACATGGAGGAGAGACATGGAAGATCGACATGGAGGATCAACATGGATGAGTGAAATGGTAGAGATGGAGGAGTGAAATGGAGGAGAGATATGGAAGATCGACATGAAGGATCGACATGGAGGAGTGACATTCTGGAGTAAAATCTGGATTGACATTTTGAAGTGACATTTTTAAGTGACATGGAGAAGTGACATTGTGGAGTGATATGGATGAGCGAGGAGGAGCAATATGGAGGATCGAGATGTGTCGACATGGAAAAAATGGAGGAGTGACATGGAGGATCGACATTGAGCAGTGACATGGAGGAGTTACAAAGAGGAGCGACATGGAGGAGTGACATGGAGGAGTAATATTTTGGAGGGACATATCTGGAGGGACATTCTGGAGTGACATAGAGGAGCGACATTCTGGAGTGACATGGAAGAACGACATGGAGGAGTGATATGGTGAGGCAAGGAGGATTGACATGGAGGAGCGACATGGAGGTGTTAAATAGCGGATCGACATGGAGGAAGAGGGGACATGGTGGAGTGATGTTCTGGAGTAACATTCTAGAGTAATATTCTGGAGTGACATGTAGAAACGTCATTCTGGAATGACATGGAGGAGCAACAGGGAGGAGTTATATGGATGATCAGGAGGAGCGACATGGACGATCGACATGGAGTAGTCACATGGAGCATCGACATGAAGGAACAATATGGAGCAGTGACATGGTAGAAATGGAGGAGTTACATGGAGTAGAGACATGGAAGATCGAGATGGAGGATCATCATGGAAAAGTAACATGGATGAGTGACAAGAGGAGCGTCATGGAGGAGCAACATGGAGGATCGACATGGAGGAGCGACGTGGAGGAGCAACATTGAGGAGCGACATGGAGGACTGACATGGAGGATCGACATGGATGGCTGACATTGAGTATTGACATGGAGAAAGGACATGGAGGAGTGACATTATTGAATGACATGGAGGAGGGACATGGAGGAGTGACATTCTGGAGTTAAATTTTGAGTGACATTCCGGAGTGACATGTAGGAGCGACATTCTGGAGTGACATGGAGAGATATATGGAGGAGCAAGGAGGAGCGACATATGGGATCAACATGGAGTAGTGACATGGAGGAGCGACAATGAGGAGTGACATGGAAGACATGGAGGAGTGACATGGAGGAACAACATGGAGAATCGACATGGAGGATCGACATGGAGGATGGACATGGAGGAGTGACTTTCTGGAGTTAAATTCCGGCGTGACATACTGGAGTGACATTGAGGAGCGACATTCTGGAGTGACATGGAGGAGCAACATGGAGGAGTGACATGGAAGACATGGAGTAGTGACATGGAGGATCGAAATAGAGGATTGACATATAGGAGGGACATGGAGGAGTGACATTGAGGAGCGACATGGAGGAGTGACCGGGAGGAGTGACATTCTGGAGTGACATTCTGGAGGGACATTCTGGAGCGACATGGAAGATCGACATGGAGGATTAACATGAAGGATCTACATGGAGGAGCGACATGGAGGAGGAACATGAGGGATGACGTGGAAGACATAGAGGAGTGACATGGAGTAGCAACATGGAGGAGTAACAAGTAGGAGCAACATGGTGGAGTGTCATGTAGGATCAACATGGAGGAGTGACATGGAGGAGTGACATGGTAGAAACTGGAGGAGAGACGTGGCAGATAGACATGGAGGATCAACATGGAGGAATAACATGGAGTGACAAGGAGGAGTAACAAGGAGGAGTGACATGGGAGAGCGACATGGAAGAGCTACATGGAGGAGCGACATCACGGAGTGACATGGGGGACTGACATGGAGGAGTCACATTCTAGGGTGACATTCTGGAGGGATGTTCTGGAGTGACATGGAGGAGCGACATGGAAGATCGACATGGAGGATAAACATAAAGGATCTACATGGAGAAGCGACATGGAGGAGGTGTATGAGGGAGTGACATAGAAGACACGGATGAGTGACATGGAGTAGCAATATGGAGGATCAACAAGGACGATCGACATGGAGCAATGCCATGGAGGAGTGACAAGGAGAAGCGACATGGAGGAGTGACATGGAGGATCAACATGGAGGAATGACAAGAGGAGCGTCATGGAGGAGTAACATTGAGGAGCAAACATGAAGGACTGAAATGGAGATTAGACCATGTCGATCCTCAATGACTGACATTGAGGATCGACATGGAGAAAGGACATGGAGGAGTTACATTCTGGAGTTAAATTCCTGAGTGACATTCTGGATTGACATGGATGAGGGTCATGGAGGAGTGACATTCTGGAGTTAATTTTTGGAGGGACATTCTGGAGTGACATGGAGGAGTGATATGGAGGAGCAAGGAGGAGCAACACGGAGGAGTGACATTCTGGAGGGACATTCTGGAGTGACACGGGGGAGCGACATGGGGGAGGTACATGGGGGAGTGACATGGAGTAGCAAGTTGGAGGAGTGACATGGAGGATCGCCATGGAGAAGCGACATGGAAGATTGACATGGATCAGTTTCATGGAGGAGTGACAAGTAGGAGTGTAATGGTGGGGTAACATTGAGGAGCGACATTGAGGACTGACATGCAGGATCGACATAGAGACGTGACAAGGAGGATCGACATGGAGGATTGACACTGAGGAAGGATATGGAGGAGTGACATTCTGGAGTTAAATTCTGGAGTGTCATTCTGGAGTGACATTGAGGAGCAACATTCTGGAGTGACATGGAGGAGCAACATGGAGGACTGATTTGGAGGAGCAAGGAGGAGCGACATGGAGGAATGACATGGAAGTGAGACATGGAGGAGTGAAATGGTGGAGAGACATGGAAGATCGACATGGAGGATCGTCTTGGAGGAGTAACATGTAGTAACAAGAGGAGTGTCATGGAGGAGCAACATGTAGTACCGACTTGGAGGAGCGACGTGGAGGATTGACATGGAGAAAAGATATGGGGGAGTGACATTCTGGAGGTAAATTCTGGAAGTGACATTCTGGAATAGAATGGAGGAGGGACACGGAGGAGTGACATTCCGGAGTTAAATTTTGGAGTGACATTCTGGAGTGACATGGCGGAGTGACATGGAGGAGTTACATGGAGGAGTGACATGTAGCATTGACATGGAGGAGTTACATAGAGGAGTGATATGGAGGAGCAAGGAGGAGCGACATGTAGGATAAACATGGGGGACTGACTAGGAGGAGCGACAATCTGGAGTGACATGGAGGAGCGAAATGGAGGATCGAGATGGAGGAGTGACATGGAGGAGAAACATAGTAGAGTTACATGGAGAAGCTACATGAGGAGCAACATCACGTAGCGATTTGGAGGACAGACATGAAGGAATGACATTCTGGAGGGACATGGAGGAGCGACATTTTGGAGTGACATGGAGGAGCGACATTCTGGAGTGACATGGAAGACATGGAGCTGTTACATGGTGCATCAGCATGGAGGATCGAAATGGAGGATCGACATGGAGGTGCGACATCGAGCAGTGACATGGAGGAGTGACATGTAGGGAGCGACATGTCGGAATGACATGGAGGAGTGACATGGAGGATTGACATGGAGGAGTTACATAGAGGTGTGACGTGGAACAAAGGGAGGAGTGACATGGAGGAGCGACATGGAGGGCAAAATAGAGGCTTGACATGGAGGAGTGACATAGAGGAGGGACATGGAGGAGTGAAATTCTGGAGTGACATGGAGGAGGGACATGGAGTAGTACTCGGAGATCTAAATGGACGGAGTGACATGGAGGATTGACATGGAGGAATGACACAGAGGATCAAAATAGAGTGACAGTAAGGGAGTGACATTGAGACAGGGAGGAGTGACAAGTAGGAGCGACATGGAGGACTGACATGGAAGATCAACATGGAGAGTGACATGGAAGAGTAACATGGAGGATTGACATGGAGTAGTGACAGTGACATTGAAGACAGGGAGGAGTGACAATTGAGAAGAGACATGGAGGACTGACATGAAAGATCAACATGGAGGAGTGACATGGAGGAGTGGCATGGTAGACATAGAGGAGTGACATGGAGGAGAGACATGGAGGATCGACATGGAGGATCGACACGGAGTGACATGGAGGAGTGACATGGAAGTGTGACGTGGAAGAAAGTGAGGAGTGACATGGAGGAGCGACATGGAGGAGTGACATTCTGGAGTGACATGGAGAAGCGATATGGAGGAGGGACATGGAGGAGTAACTTGAAGGATCTAAATGGAGGAGTGACATAGATGAACGACATGGAGGATCAACATTGACTAGTTACATGGAGGACTGACTAGTAGGAGCGACATGGAGTAGTGTCAGGGAGGAGTGACATTCTGGAGAGACATTCTGGAGGTAAATTCTGAAGTGACATCGAGGAGCAACATGAAGGGACCTAATTGGAGGAACGACATGGAGGAGTGACAAGGAGGAGAAAGGTTTGAGCGACATGGAGGATCGAAATGGAGTAGAGACATTGAAGAGCAGATTAAGTAGTGACATGGAGGAGTGACATGGAGGAGCGACATGCAGGAGTGACATTGAAGAGTGACATGGAGGATTGTCATGGAAGACATGGAGTAGTGACATGGAGGAGTTACATGGAGGAGTTACACGGAGGAGTCACAGGAAGGAGGGACATGAAGGAGCGACATTCTGGGTTGACATTCTGGAGTGACATTCTGGATTGACATGTAGGAGTGACATGGAGGAGCAAGGATGAGCAAGGATGAGCAAGGATGTGCGACATGGTTGATCGACATGGAGGAGTGACATGGAGGAGCGACATGGAGGATCGACATTGAGGAGTGACATGGAGGATCGACATGGAGTAGCCAACAGGGAGTAGTGACATGGAGGAGTGACATGGAGGAGAGACATGGAGTAGCAACATGGAGGAGTGACATGGAGAAGAGACATGGAGTAGCAACATGGAGGAGGGACATTTTGGAGTGACAAGGAGGAGCGACATGGAGGAGTGACAAGGAGGAGTGACATGGAGGAGTGACATGGAGGAGCAAGGATGAGCGACATGGAGGATCGAAATGAAGTAGAGACATGGAGGATTGAAATGGATGATCGACATGGAGGAGCGACATTGAGGAACGACATGCAGGATCGACATTGAGGAGTGACATTGAGGAGCAAGGAGGAGCGACATGGAGGAGTGACACGGAGGAGCGACAAGGAGGAGTGACATGGATGATCGACATGGAGGAGCGACATGGAGAATTGAAATGGATGATCGACATGGAGGAGCGACATGGAGGATTGATATGGAGGATTTACATGGAGGAGTGACATGTAGGATCGACAAGTAGGAGTGACATGGATGAGTGACATGGAGGATTGTCTTGGAATACATGGAGGAGTGACATGGAGGAGTTACATGGAGGAGTTACACGGAGGAGTCACAGGAAGGAGGGACATGGAGGAGCGACATTCTGGGTTGAAATTCTGGAGTGACATGGAGGAGCGACATGGAAGAGTGACATGAAAGATATATATGGAGGAGTTACAAGGAAGACATGGATGAGTGACATGGAGGAGCGACATGTATGATCGACATAGAGGATTGACATAGAGGATCGACATGGAGGAGAAACATGGAGGAGGACAAGGAGGAGTGACATACTGGAGTGACATTCTGGAATGACATGGAGGAGCGACATTCTGGAGTGACATGGAGGACCATGGAGGATCGACATGGAGCAGTGATATGAAAGAGTGACATGGAGGAGTGACATCGAGGATTGATATGGAAGATCGACATTGAGGACTGTCATGGAGGAGTGACATGGAGGATCGACATAGAGCAGGGATATGAAGGAGTGACATGGAGGAGTGACATAGAGGAACGACATGGAGAATAGACATGGAGAGTTGACATGGAGGAGCGATATGGAGGAGTGACATGTAGGATCGACATGCAGGAGTGACATTAATGAGTTACATGAAGGATTGTCATGGAAGACATGGAGGAGTGACATGGAGGAGTTACAGGAAGGAGGGACAAGGAGGAGTGACATGGAGGAGCAAGGATGATCGACATGGTGGGTCGACATGGAGGAATGACATGCAGTAAAAATTTGGAGGAGTGACATGGAGGATCGACATGGAGAAGCGACATGGAGGAGCGACATTTAGGATCTACATGGAGGAGCAACATGGAGGAGTCACATGGAGGAGTGATTTGGAGGATAGACATGGAGTAGGGACATTTTGGAGTGACATGGAGGAGCAAGGATGTGCGACATGGAGGATCGACATGGAGTAGAGACATGTAGGAACGGCATGAAGCAGTGACATGGAGGAGCGACATGCAGGATCGACATGGAGGAGTGACATGGATCAGTGACATGCAGGATCGACATTGAGGAGAGACATGGAGGATCAAAATGGAGGATCAAAATGGAGGAGCGACATGGAGGAGTGACATTTTGGATATACATGGAGGAGCAACAATGGAGGAGAGAAATGGAGGAGTGACATGGAGGAGAGACATGGCGTAATGGAGAGGGATGAGTGACATGGGGGGATCGACATGGACGAGTGACCTGGAGGAACAAAATGGAGAAGAAACATGGAGGAGTGACATGAATCAGTGACATGGAGGAGCGATATGGCGGAGTGAGAGGGATGAGTGACATTAAGGAGTGACATGGAGGAGCTACTTGGAGGAGTGACATGGAGGAGGGACATTTTGGAGGGGCGAGGATAAGCGACATGAAGGAGTGACATGGAGGAGTGACATGGAGGAGCGACATGGCGGAGGGACATGGAGGAGTGACATTCTGGCTTAACATTCTGGAGTGACATTCTGGAGTGACATGGAGGAGTGACATGGAGAAGCAACATGGAGGAGTGACATGGATGAGCAAGGACAAGCGACATGGTGGATCGACATGGAGGAGTGACATGGAGTACTGATATGGAGGAGTGACATGGAGAAGTGACATTAAGGAGTGACAAGAAGAAGGGACATGGAGGAGTGACATTCTGGAGTGACATTCTGGTGTGACATGGAGGAGCGATATGGAAGAGTAACATGGAGGAGTAAGGATGAGCGACATGGACGATCGACATGGAGGAGTGACATGGAGGAATGGCATTGAGGACTGACATGGAGAAGTAACATGGAAGATCGACATGGAGCAGTGATATGAAGGAGTGACATGGAGGAGTGACATGGAGAGCGACATAGAGGATAGACATGGAGGATTGACATGGAGGAGCGACATGGAGGAGTGACATGTAGGATCGACATGCAGGAGTGACATGGAGGAGTGACATGGAGTAGTGTCATGGAAGACATGGAGTCGTGACATGGAGGTGTTACTTGAGGAGTCACAGGAAGGAGGGACATGGAGGAGCGACATTCTGTGTTGACATTCTGGAGCGACATTCTGGAGTGACATGGAGGAGCGACATTCTGGAGTGACATATAGGAGCGACATGGAGGAGTGACATTGAGCAGTGACATGTCGGCGTGACATGTAGGAGAGACATGGAGGATCGACATGGAGGAGTGACATGGAAGAGTGACCTGGAGGATCGACATGGAGGAGTGACATGGAAGAGTGACATGGAGGATCGAGATGAAGGAGTCGATATGGAGGAGTCACATTCTACAGTTAAATTCTGGAGTAAAATTCTGGAGTGATATGTAGGATCTAAATGTAGGAGCAACAAGGTGGATCGACATGGAGGAGTGACATGGAGGAGTGACATGGTAGAGAGGGAGGAATGACATTGAGGAGAGACATGGAAGATCGACATGGAGGAGTGACATTCTGGAGTTAAATCTGGATTGACATTCTGGAGTGACATGGAGGAGTGACATTCTGGAGTAACATGGTGGATTGATATGGATGAGCAAGAAGGAGCGACATGGAGGATCGACATGTGTCGACATGGAAGACATGGAGGAGTGACATGGAGGATCGACATTGAGCAGTGACATGGAGAAGTGACAAAGAGGAGCCACATGGAGGAGTGACATGAAGGAGTTATATTTTGGAGGGACATTCTGGAGGGGATATTCTGGAGTGACATGGAGGAGCGACATTCTGGAGTGACATTCTGGAGTGACATTGATGAGTGATATGGAGGATTGACATAGAGGAGTAACATGAAGGATCTACATGGAGGAGCTACATAGAGGAGGTATATGGGGGAGTGACATGGAAGACATGGAGGAGTGACATGGTGGAGCAATATGGAGGATCGAAATGGAGGATCGACATGGAGCTATGACATGGAGGAGTGAAAAGGAGGAGCGACATGGAGGATCGACATGGAGGAGCGACATCGAGCAGTGACATTGAAGTGTGACATGGAGGAGTGACATTGAGGATCAACATAGAGGAGTGACGTGAGAGAAAGGGAGGATTGACATTGAGGAGCAACATGGAGGAGCGAAATAAAGTATCAACATGGAGGAGTGACATAGAGGAAGGGTCATGGAGGAGTGACATTCTGGAGTGACATGGAGGATCGACATGGAGGAGCGACATCGAGGAGAAAACATAGAAGAGTTACATGGAGGAGCTACATGAGGAGCAACATCACGGAGTGACTTGGAGGACTGACATGGTGGAATGACATTCTGGAGGGACATGGAGGAGCGACATTGTGGAGTGACATGAAGGATCGACAATCTGGAGTGACATTCTGGATGGACATTCTGGAGTGACATGGAGGAGCAACATGGAGGAGGGACATGGAGGAGTAACATTCTGGATTTAATTCTGGAATGACATTCTGGAGTGTCATGGAGGAGCGACATTCTAGAGTGACATGGAAGAACGACATGGAGGATGATATTGAGGAGCAAGGAGGATTGACATGGAGGATAACATGGAGGGAGTGACTTGGAGGAGAAACATAGAAGAGTGATATGGAGGAGCCTAAATGTGTTGACGTTGTCGACATGGAGGAGTGACATGGAGAATCGACATTGAGCAGTGACATGGAGGAGTGACAAAGAGGAGCGACATGGAGGAGTGACATGGAGGAGTGACATTTTGGAGGGACATTCTGGAGGGACATTCTGTAGTGACATTGATGAGAGATATGGAGGATTGACATAGAGGAGTTAACATGAAGGATCTACATGGAGGAGATACATGGAGGAGGTACATAGGGGAGTGACATGGAAGACATGGAGCACTGAAATGGAGGAGCGACATGGAGGACCGACATGGAGGAGTGACATGGAGGAGCGACATGGAGGATAGACATGGAGGATTGACATGGAGGAGCGACATGGAGGAGTGACATGTAGGATCGACATGCAGGAGTGACATGGAGGAGTGACATGGAGTAGTGTCATGGAAGACATGGAGTCGTGACATGGAGGTGTTACATTGAGGAGTCACAGGAAGGAGGGACATGGGAGGAGCGACATTCTGTGTTGACATTCTGGAGCAACATTCTGGAGTGACATGGAGGAGCGACATTCTGGAGTGACATATAGGAGCGACATGGAGGAGTGACATTGAGCAGTGACATGTCGGCGTGACATGTAGGAGAGACATGGAGGATCGACATGGAGGAGTGACATGGAAGAGTGACCTGGAGGATCGACATGGAGGAGTGACATGGAAGAGTGACATGGAGGATCGAGATGAAGGAGTCGATATGGAGGAGTCACATTCTACAGTTAAATTCTGGAGTAAAATTCTGGAGTGATATGTAGGATCTAAATGTAGGAGCAACAAGGTGGATCGACATGGAGGAGTGACATGGAGGAGTGACATGGTAGAGAGGGAGGAATGACATTGAGGAGAGACATGGAAGATCGACATGGAGGAGTGACATTCTGGAGTTAAATCTGGATTGACATTCTGGAGTGACATGGAGGAGTGACATTCTGGAGTAACATGGTGGATTGATATGGATGAGCAAGAAGGAGCGACATGGAGGATCGACATGTGTCGACATGGAAGACATGGAGGAGTGACATGGAGGATCGACATTGAGCAGTGACATGGAGAAGTGACAAAGAGGAGCCACATGGAGGAGTGACATGAAGGAGTTATATTTTGGAGGGACATTCTGGAGGGATATTCTGGAGTGACATGGAGGAGCGACATTCTGGAGTGACATTCTGGAGTGACATTGATGAGTGATATGGAGGATTGACATAGAGGAGTAACATGAAGGATCTACATGGAGGAGCTACATAGAGGAGGTATATGGGGGAGTGACATGGAAGACATGGAGGAGTGACATGGTGGAGCAACATGGAGGATCGAAATGGAGGATCGACATGGAGCTATGACATGGAGGAGTGAAAAGGAGGAGCGACATGGAGGAGTAACAAGGAGGAGCGACAAGGAGGATCGACATGGAGGAGCGACATCGAGCAGTGACATGGAAGTGTGACATGGAGGAGTGACATTGAGGATCAACATAGAGGAGTGACGTGGAAGAAAGGGAGGATTGACATTGAGGAGCAACATGGAGGAGCGAAATAAAGTATCAACATGGAGGAGTGACATAGAGGAGGGTCATGGAGGAGTGACATTCTGGAGTGACATGGAGGATCGACATGGAGGAGCGACATCGAGGAGAAAACATAGAAGAGTTACATGGAGGAGCTACATGAGGAGCAACATCACGGAGTGACTTGGAGGACTGACATGGTGGAATGACATTCTGGAGGGACATGGAGGAGCGACATTGTGGAGTGACATGGAGGATCGACAATCTGGAGTGACATTCTGGAGGGACATTCTGGAGTGACATGGAGGAGCAACATGGAGGAGGGACATGGAGGAGTAACATTCTGGATTTAAATTCTGGAATGACATTCTGGAGTGTCATGGAGGAGCGACATTCTGGAGTGACATGGAAGAACGACATGGAGGAGTGATATTGAGGAGCAAGGAGGATTGACATGGAGGATAAACATGGAGGAGTGACTTGGAGGAGAAACATAGAAGAGTGATATGGAGGAGCTAAATGTGTTGACGTGTCGACATAGAGGAGTGACATGGAGAATCGACATTGAGCAGTGACATGGAGGAGTGACAAAGAGGAGCGACATGGAGGAGTGACATGGAGGAGTGACATTTTGGAGGGACATTCTGTAGTGACATTGATGAGAGATATGGAGGATTGACATAGAGGAGTAACATGAAGGATCTACATGGAGGAGCTACATGAGGAGCAACATCACGGAGTGACTTGGAGGACTGACATGGTGGATTGACATTCTGGAGGGACATGGAGGAGCGACATTGTGGAGTGACATGGAGGATCGACAATCTGGAGTGACATTCTGGAGGGACATTCTGGAGTGACATGGAGGAGCAACATGGAGGAGGGACATGGAGGAGTAACATTCTGGATTTAAATTCTGGAATGACATTCTGGAGTGTCATGGAGGAGCGACATTCTAGAGTGACATGGAAGAACGACATGGAGGAGTGATATTGAGGAGCAAGGAGGATTGACATGGAGGATAAACATGGAGGAGTGACTTGGAGGAGAAACATAGAAGAGTGATATGAAGGAGCTAAATGTGTTGACGTGTCTACATGGAGGAGTGACATGGAGAATCGACATTGAGCAGTGACATGGAGGAGTGACAAAGAGGAGCGACATGGAGGAGTAACATGAAGGATCTACATGGAGGAGTTACATGGAGGATAGACATGGAGGAGCGTCATTGAGGATCGACATAGAGGAGCGACATTGAGGAGTCACTTTCTGGAGCGACATTCTGGAGTGACATAAAGGAGCAACATTCTGGAGTGACATTGAGTAGCGACATGGAAGATCGACATGGAGGACAAAGAGGAGCAACATGGATGAGCGAAATTGAGTACTGACATTCTGGAGGGACATGGAGGAGCGAAATGGAAGATCGACATGGAGGAGTAACATGTAGGATCTAAATGGAGGAGTGACATGTAGGATAGACATGGAGGATCGACAAGGAGGAGCAACATTGAGGAGCAACATGGAGGACTGACATGGAGGATCAACATGGAGGAGTCGACATGGACAAGTAGGACTGACATGGAGGAGTGACATCCTATAGTTAAATTCTGTAGTGAAATTCTGGAGTGACATGTAGGATCTACATTGAGGATTAACATGGAGGATCGACATGGAGGAGCGACATAGAGGATCGACATGGAGGAGTGTCAAGGTTGATCGACATGGAGAATTGACATGGAGGAGTGACATGGTACTGATGGAGCAGTGACATGGAGGAGAGACATGGAAGATCGTCATGGAGGAGTGACATTCTGGGGTTAAATCTGGATTGAAATGGAGGAGCGACATTCTGGAGTGACATGGAGGAGCAACATGGTGGAGTGATATGGATGAGCAAGGAGGAGCGACATGGAGGATCAACATGTGTCGACATGGAAGACATGGAGGAGTGACATGGAGTAGTGACGTGGAGGAGTGACATGGTGGAGCAACATGGAGGATCGAAATGTAGGATCGATGAGGAGTATTAACAAGGAGGAGCGACATGGAGGATCGACATGGAGGAGAGACATCAAGCAGTGACATGGAGGAGTGACATTCTGGAGTTAAATCTGGAGTGATATTCTGGAGTGACATGGAGGAGCGACATTCTGGAGTGACATGGAGTAGCGACATGGTGGAGTGATATGTAGGAGCAAGGAGGAGCCACATGGAGGATCGACATGTGTCGACATGGAAGACATGGAGGAGTGACATGGAGGATCGACATGGAGGATCGACATGGAGCAGCGACATGGAGGAGTGACATGGAGAAGCGACATGAAGGATCGACATGGCGGAGTTACATGCAGGACTGACATGGAAGACAGGGAGGGGTGACATGGAGGGGCGACATGGAGTTGTGAAATAGAGGATCGACATGAAGGAGGTATATGGAGGAGTGACATTCTGGAGTGACTTTCCTGAGGGACATTCTAGAGTGACATGGAGGTATCGACATGGAGGAGTGACAAGGAGGAGTGATATGGAGGATCAACATAGAGGATTGACATGGAGGAGGGACATTGAGGAGTGACGTTCTGGAGTTAAATTCTGGAGAGACATTCTGGAGTGACATGGAGAAGCGGCATTCTAGGGTGACATGGAGGAGATACATGGAGGAGTGATATGGAGGAGCAGGGACGAGAGACATAGAGGATGGACATGGAATAGTCACATGGAGGAGCAACACGAGTAGTGACATGGAACACATGGTGGAGTGACATTGAGGATCGACATTGAGGATCGAAATGGAGGATCGACATGAAACAGTGACATGGAGGAGTGACATGGAAGTGTGTCATGGAGGAGTGACATGGAGGATCGACATGGAGGAGTGACATGGAGGAGCGACATGGCACAGTGACACGGAGGAGCGACATGGCGGAGTGACATGGAGGAGTAACATGGAACATGGAGGATTGACGTGGAAGACAGGGAGGAGTGACATGGAGGAGTGAAATAGAGGATCAACATGGAGGAGTGACATGGAGGAGGGACATGGAGGAGTAACATTCTGGAGTTAAATTCTGGAGTGACATTCTGGAGTGACATGGAGGAGCGACATTCTGGAGTGACATAAAGGGGCTACATTGAAGATCGAAATGGAGGAGTAACATGTTTGTATCTACATGGAGGAATGACATGGAGGATAGACATGGAGGAGCAAAATGGAGGAGTGACGTGGAGGAGCTACATTCTGGAGTGACATGGAGGAGTGAAATGGAGGAGCGACAAGGAGGAGTGACATGGAGGAGTGACATGAAGGAGCGACATGGAAGAGCGACATGGAGGAGTGACATGGAGGAGCAACATAGAGGTTTGACATAGAGGTGTAACATGAAGGATCTGCATGGAGGAGCTACATGGTGGAGTGACATGGTGGAGTGACATGGAAGACATGTAGTAGTGACATGGTGGAGCAACATGGAGGATCGAAATGGAGATTGACATGGAGTAGTGACATGTAGGAGTGACATGAAAGTGTGACATGGAGGAATGACATTGAGGATCGACAATGGAGGAGTGACATTGAGGATCGACAATGAGGATCGACATTGAGGAGCTACATGAAGGAGCTACGTGGAAGAGTGACATGGAGGTCTGACAACGAGGAGGTACATTCTGGAAGGACAGGGTGGAGCGACATTCTGGAGTGACATGGAGGTATCGACATTGAGTAGTGACATGGAGGAGTGACAAGAAGGAGCAACACGGAGGAGTGACATGGAGGAGCAACATGGAGGATTGACAAAGAGGTGTAATATGAAGGATCTGCATGGAGGAGCTAAATGGAGGAGGTACATGGGGGAGTGAAATGGAAGTAGTGACATGGTGGAGCAACATGGAGGATCGAAATGGAGGATCGACATGGAACATTGACATGGAGGATTGACATGGAAGAGTTACATGGAGGAGTGACATGGAGGATCGACATGGAGGAGTGACTTTCAGGAGGGACATTCTGGAGTGACAATGAGGTATCGACATTGAGTAGTGACATGGAAGAATGACAAGAAGGAGCGATACGGAGGTGTAACATGAAGGATCTGCCTGGAGGAGCTACATGGAGGAGGTACATGGGGGAATAAAATGGAAAACATGGAGGAGTGACATGGTGGAGTGACATGGAAGACATGTAGTAGTGACATGGTGGAGCAACATGGAGGATCGAAATGGAGGATCGACATGGAGCAGTGACATGGAGGATTGAAATGGAAGTGTGACATGGGGGAGTAACATGGAAGTTCGACATTGGTGAGTGACATGGAGGAGCGACATGGTGGAGTGACATGGAGGAGTGACATGTAGGATTGACATGGAGGAGTTACATGGAGGAATGACGTGGAAGACAGGGAGGATTGACATGGAGGAGCGCAATAGAGGATCGACATGGAGCAGTGACATGGACGAGGGACATGGAGGTTTAACAATCTGGAGTTAAATTCTGGAATGACATTCTGGAGTGACATCGAGGAGCGACAATCTGGAGTGACATAGAGGAATGACATAGAGGAGTGATATGGAGGAGCAAGGAGGAGCGACATGGAGGATCGATATGAATAAGTGACATGGAGGAGCGACACGGTGGAGTGACATGGAAGATATGGAGCAGTGAAATGGAGGAGCAACATCGAGGAACGACATGGAGGATCGACATGGAGGAGTGACATGGAGGAACAACATGGAAGAGCGACATGGAGGAACTACATGGAGGAGCAACATGGTAGAGCGACTAGGAGGAGCTACATGGAGGAGCGACATCGCGGAGCGACATGGAGGACTGACATGGAGGAGTGACGTGGAGGAGTGATATGGAAGACAGGGAGGAGTGACATGGAGGAGGAATATGGAGTATTGACATTCTCGAGTGACTTTCAGGAGGGACATTCTGGAGTGACATGGAGGTATCAACATTGAGTAGTGACATGGAGGAGTGACAAGAAGGAGCGACACGGAAGAGTGACATGGAGGAGCAACATGGAGGATTGACAGAGAGGTGTAACATGAAGGATCTGCATGGAGGAGCTACATGGAGGAGTGACATGGTGGAGTGACATGGAAGACATGGAGCATTGACATGGTGGAGCAACATGGAGGATCGAAATGGAGGATCGACATGGAAGTGTGACATGGAGGAGTGACATGGAGGATCGACATGGATGAGTGACATGGAGGAGCGACATGGTGGAGTGACATGGAGGAGTGACATGTAGGATTGACATGGAGGAGTTACATGGAGGAGTGACGTGGAGGAGCGACATTCTGGAGTGACATGGAGGAGTGAAATGGAGGAGCGACAAGGAGGAGTGACATGGAGGAGTGACATGGTGGAGAGACATGGAAGATCGACATGGAGGAGTGACATGGAGGAGCGACATGGAAGAGCGACATGGAGGAGTGACATGGAGGAGCAACATAGAGGATTGACATAGAGGTGTATCATGAAGGATCTGCATGGAGGAGCTACATGGAGGAGTGACATGGTGGAGTGACATGGAAGACATGGAGTAGTGACATGGTGGAGCAACATGGAGGATCAAAATGGAGGATTGACATGGAGCAGTGACATGGACGAGTGACATGGAAGTGTGACATGCAGGAGTGACATGGAGGATCGACATGGAGGAGTGACATGGAGGATCGACATGGAGGAGCGACATGGAGGATCGACAATGAGGATCGACATTGAGGAGCTACATGGAGGAGCTACGTGGAGGAGTGACATGGACGTCTGACAACGAGGAGGTACATTCTGGAAAGACAGGGTGGAGCGACATTCTGGAGTGACATGGAGGAATGAAATTCTGGATTGACATGGAAGAGCGACATGGAGGAGTAACATGTAGGATCGACATGCAAGATTGACATGGAGGAGTGACATGGAGGAGTGTCATGGAAGACATGGAGGAGTGACATGGAGGAATTACTTGGAGAAGTCACAGGAAGGAGGGACATAGAGGAGCGACATTCTGGGTTGACAATCTGGAGTGACATGGAGGATCGAAATTCTGGAGTGACATGGAGGATCTACATGGAGGCACAAGGATGTGCGACATGGTGGATCGACATGGAGGAGTGACATTGAGGATCGACATGGAGGAGCGACATGGAGGAGGGACATGGAGGAGCTACATTCTGGGTTGACATTCTCGAGTGACATTCTGGAGTGACATGTAGGAGTGACATTCTGGAGTGACATGGAGGAGTGACATGGAGGAACAAGGATGAGCGACATGGTGGGTCGACATGGAGATGTGACAGGGAGTATCAACTTGTAGGAGTGACATGGAGGATCGACATGGAGGAGTGACATTGAGGCACACCTCAATTTCGACATTAAGGAGTGACATGGAGGAGAGACTTGGAGGAGGGACATGGAGGAGGGAAATTTTGGAGTGATTATGAGGAGCAACATGGAGGAGTGACATGGAGGATCGACATGGAGTAGAGACATAGAGGAGCGGCATAAAGCAGTGACATGGAGGAGTGACATGGAGGAGCGACATGCAGGATCGACATGGAGGATTGACATGGAGCAGTGACTTGCAGGATAAACATGAAGGAGTGACATGGAGGATCAACATGGAGGAGCGACATGGAGGAGCGAAATGAAGTAGTGACATGGAGGATCAACATGGAGGAGCGGCATGGAGGAGCAAAATGGAGGAGTGACATGGAGAAGCGACAAGGAGGAGTGACATGGATGATCGACATGTAGGAGTGACATGGATGATTAACATAGAGGAGCGACATGGAGGATTGATATGGAGTAGCGACATGGAGGAGTGTCATGGAAGACATGGAGTAGTGACATGGAGGAGTTACATTGAGGAGTCACAGGAAGTAGGTACATAGAGGAGCGACATTCTGGAGTGACATGTAGGATCGACATGCAGGAGTGACATGGAGGAGTGACATGGAGGAGTGTCATGGAAGACATGGAGTAGTGACATGGAGGAGTTACATTGAGGAGTCACAGGACGGAGGTACATAGAGGAGCGACATTCTGGAGTGACATGGAGAAGTGACATGGAGGAGCAAGGATGAGGGACATGGTGGATCGACATGGAGGAGTGACATGGAGTATTAACTTGGAGGAGTGACATGGAGAATCGACATGGAGGAGTGACATGGAGGAGTGACATTGAGGAGTGACAAGAAGTGACATGGAGTAGTGACATGGAGGATTGACATGGAGGAGCGACATGGAGGAGTGACATGTAGGATCGACATGCAGGAGTGACATGGAGGAGTGACATTGAGGAGTGAGAGGAAGGAGGAACATAGAGGAGCAACATTCTGGAGTGACATGGAGGAGCAAGGATGAGGGACATGGTAGATCGACATGGAGGAGTGACATGAAGTAGCAAGTTGGAGGAGTGACATGGAGGATCGACATGGAGAAGCGACATGGAGGAGCAACATCAAGGATCTACATTGAGGATAGACATGGAGAAGTGACATGGAGGAGCAGCGACATCTAGGATCTACATGGAGAAGCAACATGGAGGAGTAAAATGGATGAGTGACATGGAGCATCGACATGGAGGAGCAACTTGGAGGAGTGACATGGAGGATAGACATGGAGAAGCGACATGGAGCATCGACATGGAGGAGTGAAATTGAGGAGTGATATGCAGGATCGACATGTGATTGACATGGAGGAGTGACATGTAGGATCGACATGCAGGAGTGACATGGAGGAGTGTCATGGAAGACATGGAGTAGTGACATGGAGGAGTGACATTGAGGAGTCACAGGAAGGAGGGACATGGAGGAGCAAAATTCTGGGTTGACATTCTGAAGTGACATGGAAGAGCGACATTCTGGAGTGACATAGAGGAGCGACATGGAGGAGTGACATTGAGCAGTGACATGTCGGAGTGACATGGAGGAGTGACATGGAAGATTGACTTAGAGGAGTGACAAGGAAGACATGGATGAGTGACATGGAGGAGCGACATGTATGATCGACAGAGGTTTGACATGGAAGATCGACATGGAGGAGTGACATGAAGGATCAACATGGAGGATCGAGATGGAGGAGTGACATGGAGGGACAAGGAGGAGTGACATACTGGAGTGACATTCTTGAGTGACATTCTGGAATGACATGGAGGAGCGACATTCTGGAGTGACATGGAGGAGCAACATGGAGGAGTGCCGTGGAGGAGCATTGAGGATCGACATGGAGCAGTGACATGGAGGAGTGACATGGAGGAGCAACTTGGAGGAGTGACATGGAAGATCGACATGGAAAAGCTACATGGAGGAGCAACATGGAGGAGTGACATGGAGCATCGACATGGAGGAGTGACATTGAGGATCGACCTGGAGTAGTGACATGGAGGATCGACATGGAGGACTGACATGGAGGAGCGACATGGAGCAGTGATATGTGGCATGGAGGAGTGACATGGAGGAGCGACATGGAGGATAGACATTGAAGATTGACATGGAGGAACAACATGGAGGAGTGACATGTAGGATCGACATGCAGGAGTGACATTGAGGTGTGACATGGAAGAGTAACATGGAGGAGTAAGGATGAACGACATGGACGATCGACATGGAGGAGTGACATGGAGCAGTGACATGGAGAAGTGACATGGAGGATCGACATGGAGCAGTGATATGAAGGAGTGGCATTAAGGAGTGACATGGAGGAGCGACATGGAGGATAGACATGGAGGTTTGACATTGAGGAACAACATGGAGGAGTGACATGTAGGATCAACATGCAGAAGTGGCATGGAGTGACAGGAGGAGTGTCATGGAAGACACAGGAAGGAGGGACAAGGAGGAGAAACATTCTGGGTTGATATTCTGGAGTGACATTCTGGAGTGACATGGAGGAGCGACATTCTGGAGTGACATGGAGGAGCGACATTCTGGAGTGACATGTCGGTGTGACATGGAGGAGAAACATGCCGTAGTGAGAGGGATGAGTGACATGGGGGATCGACATGGACGAGTGACCTGGAGGAGCGAAATGCAGAAGAAACTTGGAGGAGTGACATGAAGCAGTGACATGGAGGAGTGACTTGGAGGAGTGACATGGAGGATCGAAATAGAGCAGTGATATGAAGTAGTGACATGGAGGAGTAACATAGAGGAACGACATGGAGGATAGACATGGAGGATTGACATGGACGAGCAACATGGAGGAGTGACATGTGGGATTGACATGCTGGAGTGACATGGATGAGTGAAATGGAGAATTGTCATGGAAGGCATGGAGGAGTGACATGGAGGAGTTACATTGAGGAGTTACATGGAGGAGTCACAGGAAGGAGGGACATGGAGGAGCGACATTCTGGGTTGACATTCTGGAGTGACATTCTGGAGTGACATGGAGGAGTGACATGGAGGAGCAACTTGGAGGAGTGACATGGAGGATCGA
Organism: Sebastes miniatus; assembly: GCA_916701275.1. Classification (NCBI taxonomy): domain Eukaryota; kingdom Metazoa; phylum Chordata; class Actinopteri; order Perciformes; family Sebastidae; genus Sebastes; species Sebastes miniatus. Next base: position 50,042 of record CAKALS010000447.1, on the reverse strand, counting down.
CATGGAGAAGCGACATGGAGGAGCGACATCTAGGATCTACATGGAGGAGCAACAAGGAGGAGTGACATGGAGCCTCGACATGGAGTAGTGACATTGAGGAGTGATATGCAGGATCGACATGGAGGATTGACATGGAGGAGCGACATGGAGGAGTGACATGTAGGATCGACATACAGGAGTGACATGGAGGAGTGTCATGGAGGACATGGAGTAGTGACATGGAGGAGTTACATTGAGGAGTCACAGGAAGGAGGGACATGGAGGAGCGACATTCTGGTTTGACATTCTGAAGTGACATGGAGGAGCGACATTCTGGAGTGACATAGAGAAGCGACATGGAGGAGTGACATTGAGCAGTTACATGTCGGAGTGACATGGAGGAGTGACATGGAAGATTGACATGGAGGAGTGACAAGGAAGACATGGATGAGTGACATGGAGGAGCGACATGTATGATCGACATAGAGGATTGACATGGAGGAGTGACATGAAGGATCAACATGAAGGATCGAGATGGAGGAGTGACATGGAGTCACAAAATGGAGTGACATACTGGAGTGACATTCTTGAGTGACATTCTGGAATGACATGGAGGAGTAACATTCTGGAGTGACATGGAGGAGCAACATGGAGGAGTGCCATGTAGGAGCATGGAGGATCGACATGGAGCAGTGATATGAAGGAGTGACATGGAGCAGTGACATGCAAGAGTGACATGGAGGAGTGACATGGAGGAGTGTCATGGAAGACAAGGAGGAGTGACATGGAGGAATTACTTGGAGGAGTCACATGAAGGAGGGACATGCAGGAGCGACATTCTGGGTTGACATTCTTGGTTGACATGGAGGAGTGACATGGACGACCAAGGATGAGCAAGGATGAGCGACATGGTGGATCGACATGGAGGAGAGACATGGAGTAGCAACTTTGAGGACTGACATGAAGGAGGGACTTGGAGGAGCTACATTCTGGGTTGACATTCTGGAGTGACATTCTGGAGTGACATGTTGGAGTGACATTCTGGAGTGACATGGAGGAGCGACATGGAGCCGTGATATGAAGGAGTGGCATGGAGGAGTGACATGGAGGAGGGACATGGAGGAGGGACATTTTGGAGTGACAAGGAGGAGCGACATGAAGGAATGACATGGAGGAGTGACATAGAGGAGCGACATGGCGGAGTTTAAGGGAGGAGTGACATTCCTGAGTGACATTCTAGAATGACATGGAGGAGCATCACTCTGGACTGACATTGAGAAGCAACATGGAGGAGTGCCATGGAGGAGCAAAGCGGAGCGACATGGAAGATCGACATTGAGGACTGTCATGAAGGAGTGACATGGAGGATCGAAATAGAGCAGTGATATGAAGGAGTGACATGGAGGAGTGACATGTGGGATCGACATGCAGGAGTGACATGGATGAGTGACATGGAGGATTGTCATGGAAGACATGGAGGAGTGACATGGAGGAGTTACATGGAGGAGTCACAGGAAGGAGAGACATGGAGGAGCGACATTCTGGGTTGACATTCTGGAGTGACATTCTGGAGTGACATGGAGGAGTGACATGGAGGAGCAAGGATGAGCAAGGATGAGCGACATGGTGGATCGACATGGAGGAGAGACATGGAGTAGCTACTTGGAGGAGTGACATGGAGGATCGACATGGAGAAGTGACATGGAGGAGCGAGATAGAGGATCGACATGGAGGAGTATCAAGGTTGATCGACATGGAGAAGTGACATGGAGGAGTGACATGGTAGAGATGGAGGAGTTACATGGAAGAGAGACATGGAAGATCGACATGGAGGATCGACATGGAGGAGTGACATTCTGGAGTTAAATCTGGATTGACATGGAGGAGCGACATTCTGGAGTGACATGGAGGAGCGATATGGATTAGCAAGGAGGAGCGACATGGAGGATCAACATGTATCGACATGGAAGACATGGAGGAGTGACATGGAGGATCGATGTGGAGGAGTGACAAGGAGGAGGTAAATTCTGGAGGAACATGGTGGAGCGACATTCTGGAGTGACATGGAGGAGCGACATTCTGGAGTGACATGGAGGAGCGATATGGAAGATCGACATGGAGGATCGAAATGGAGGATTGATGTGGAGGAGTAACAAGGAGGAGTGACATGGAGGATCGACATGGAGGAGCGACATCAAGCAGTGACATGGAGGAGTGACATTCTGGAGTGATATTCTGGAGTGACATGGAGGAGCGACATTCTGGAGTGACATGGAGTAGCAACATGGTGAAGTGATATGGAGAACCAAGGTGGAGCCACATGGAGGATCGACATGTGTCGACATGGAAGACATGGAGGAGTGACATGGAGGATCGACATTGAGGATCGACATGGAGCAGCGACATGGAGGAGTGACATGGAGAAGCGACATGGAGGATCGACATGACGGAGTTACATGCAGGACTGACATGGAAGACAGGGAGGAGTGACATGGAGGGGCGACATGGAGGTGTGAAATAGAGGATCGACATGGAGGAGGTCTATGGTAGAGTAACATTCTGGAGTGACTTTCTGGAGGGTCATTCTGTAGTGACATGGAGGTATCGACATGGAGGATCGACATGGAGGAGTGATATGGAGTAGCAACATGGTGAAGTGATATGGAGGACCAAGGAGGAGCCACATGGAGGATCGACATGTGTCGACATGGAAGACATGGAGGAGTGACATGGAGGATTGACATGGAGGAGTGACATGGAGCAGCGACATGGAGGAGTGACATGGAGAAGCGACATGGAGGATCGACATGACGGAGTTACATGCAGGACTGACATGGAGGACAGGGAGGAGTGACATGGAGGGGCGACATGGAGGTGTGAAATAGAGGATCGACATGGAGGAGGTCTATGGTAGAGTAACATTCTGGAGTGACTTTCTGGAGGGACATTCTGTAGTGACATGGAGGTATCGACATGGAGGAGTGACAAGGAGGAGTAACATGGAGGATCAACATAGAGGATTGACATGGAGGAGGGACATGGAGGAGTGATGTTCTGGAGTTAAATTCTGGAGAGACATTCTGGAGTGACATGGAGGAGCGGCATTCTGGGGTGACATGGAGGAGATACATGGAGGAGTTATATGGAGGAGCAGGGAACGAGAGGTATAGAGGATCGACATGGAATAGTCACATGGAGGAGCAACACGGAGGAGTGACATGGAATACATGGTGGAGTGACATTGAGGATCGACATTGAGGATCGAAATGGAGTATCGACATGAAACATTGACATGGAGGAGTGACATGGAAGTGTGACATGGAGGAGTGACATGGAGGATCGACATGGAGGAGTGACATGGAGGAGCGACATGGAGGAGTGACATGGAGGAGCGACATGGCGGAGTGACAAGGAGGAGTAACATGGAGGATTGACGTGGAAGACAGGGAGGAGTGACATGGAGGAGCAAAATAAAGGATCAACATGGTGGAGTGACATGGAGGAGGGACATGGAGGAGTGACATTCTGGAGTTACATTCTTGAGGGAACATTCTGGAGTGACATAGAATAGCGACATGGAAGAGGGAAAATGGAGGAGGGAAATGGAGGAGTGACATTCTGGAGTTAAATTCTGGAGTGACATTCTGGAGTGACATGGAGGAGCGACATTCTGGAGTGACATGGAGGAACGACATTGAAGATCGACATGGAGGAGTAACATGTTGGATCCACATTGAGGACTGACATGGAGGATCGACATGGAGGAGCGACATTGAGGAGGGACATGGAAGACATGTAGTAGTGACATGTGGAGCAACATGGAGGATCGAAATGGAGATTGACATGGAGTAGTGACATGTAGGAATGACATGGAAGTGTGACATGGAGGAGTGACATGTTGGATCCACATGGAGGAATGACATTGAGGATCGACATGGAGGAGCGACATTGAGGATCGACAATGAGGATCGACATTGAGGAGCTACATGAAGGAGCTACGTGGAAGAGTGACATGGAGGTCTGACAACGAGGAGGTACATTCTGGAAGGACAGGGTGGAGCGACATTCTGGAGTGACATGGAGGAGCGACATTCTGTATTGACATGGAAGATCGACATGGAGGAGTAACATGTAGGATTGACATGGAGGAGCGATATGGAGGATCGACAAGGAGGAGCAACATTGAGGAGCAACATGGAGGACTGACATGGAGGAGTGATATGAACGACAGCGAGGAGTGACATGGAGGGTCGACATGGAGGAGTGACATTGAGGAGGAATATGGTGGAGTGACATTCTGGAGTGACTTTCAGGAGGGACATTCTGGAGTGACATGGAGGTATCGACATTGAATAGTGACATGGAGGAGTGACAAGAAGGAGCAACACAGAGGAGTGACATGGAGGAGCAACATGGAGGATTGACAAAGAGGTGTAATATGAAGGATCTGCATGGAGGAGCTAAATGGAGGAGGTACATGGGGGAGTGAAATGGAAGTAGTGACATGGTGGAGCAACATGGAGGATCAAAATGGAGGATCAACATGGAGCATTGACATGGAGGATTGACATGGAAGAGTTACATGGAGGAGTGACATGGAGGATCGACATGGAGGAGTGACTTTCAGGAGGGACATTCTGGAGTGACAATGAGGTATCGACATTGAGTAGTGACATGGAGGAGTGACAAGAAGGAGCGATACGGAGGTGTAACATGAAGGATCTGCCTGGAGGAGCTACATGGAGGAGGTACATGGGGGAATTAAATGGAAAACATGGAGGAGTGACATGGTGGAGTGACATGGAAGACATGTAGTAGTGACATGGTGGAGCAACATGGAGGATCGAAATGGAGGATCGACATGGAGCAGTGACATGGAGGATTGAAATGGAAGTGTGACATGGGGGGAGTAACATGGAAGTTCGACATTGGTGAGTGACATGGAGGAGCGACATGGAGGAGTGACATGGAGGAGTGACATGTAGTATTGACATGGAGGAATTACATGGAGGAATGACGTGGAAGACAGGGAGGATTGACATGGAGGAGCGCAATAGAGGATCGACATGGAGCAGTGACATGGACGAGGGACATGGAGGAGTGACATGGAGGAGCAACATAGAGGTTTGACATAGAGGTGTAACATGAAGGATCTGCATGGAGGAGTGACATGGTGGAGTGACATGGAAGACATGGAGTAGTGGACATGGTGGAGCAACATGGAGGATCCAAATGGAGGATTGACATAGAGCAGTGACATGGAGGAGTGACATGAAGTGTGACATGGAGTAGTGACATGTTGGATCCACATGGAGGAATGACATGGAGGATCGACATGGAGGAGCGACATTGAGGATCGACAATGAGGATCGACATTGAGGAACTACATGGAGGAGCTACGTGGAAGAGTGACATGGACGTCTGACAACGAGGAGGTACATTCTGGAAAGACAGGGTGGAGCGACATTCTGGAGTGACATGGAGGAGCGAAATTCTGGATTGACATGGAAGATCGACATGGAGGAGTAACATGTAGGATCGACATGCAGGATTGACATGGAGGAGTGACAGGGAGGAGTGTCATGGAAGACATGGAGCAGTGATATGGAGGAATTACTTGGAGAAGTCACAGGAAGGAGGGACATGGAGGAGCAACATTCTGGGTTGACATTCTGGAGTGACATGGAAGATCGAAATTCTTGAGTGACATGGAGGAGTGACATGGAGCAGTGACATGCAGGATCGACATGGAGGAGTGACATGGAGGATCGACATGGAGGAGCGACATGGAGGAGGGACATGGAGGAGCTTCATTCTGGGTTTACATTCTGGAGTGACATGTAGGAGTTACATTCCGGAGTGACATGGAGGAGTGACATTCTGGAGTTACATGGAGGAGTGACATGGAGGAACAAGGATGAGCGACATGGTGGGTCAACATGGAGGTGTGACATGGAGTAGCAACTTGTAGGAGTGACATGGAGGATCGACATGGATGAGTGACATTGAGGCACTCCTCAATGTTGACATTAAGGAGTGACATGGAGGAGAGACTTGTAGGAGGGACATGGAGGAGGGACATTTTGGAGTGACGAGGAGGAGCGACATGGAGGAGTGACATGGAGGAGCAAGGATGAGTGACATGGAGGATTGACATGGAGTAGAGACATTGAGCATCGACATTGAGCAGTGACATGGAGGAGTGACATGGAGGAGCGACATGCAGGATCGATATGGAGGAGTGACATGGAGCAGTGACTTGCAGGATAAACATGAAGGAGTGACATGGAGGATCAACATGGAGGAGCAACATGGAGGAGCGAAATGGAGGAGTGACATGGAGGAGCGACAAGGAGGAGTGACATGGATGATCGACATGTAGGAATGACATGGATGATCGACATGGAGGATCGACATGGAGGATTGATATGGAGTAGCGACATGGAGGATTGTCATGGAAGACATGGAGGAGTGACATGGAGGAGTTACATTGAGGAGTGACATGTAGGATCGACATGCAGGAGTGACATGGAGGAGTGACATGGAGGAGTGTCATGGAAGACATGGAGTAGTGACATGGAGGAGTTACATTGAGGAGTCACATGAAGGAGGTACATAGAGGAGCGACATTCTGGAGTGACATGGAAGAGTGAAATGGAGGAGCAAGGATGAGGGACATGGTGGATCGACATGGAGGAGGGACATGGAGTATTAACTTGGAGGAGTGACATGGAGAATCGACATGGAGGAGTGACATGGAGGAGTGACATTGAGGAGTGACAAGAAGTGACATGGAGTAGTGACATGGAGGATTGACATGGAGGAGTGACATGGAGGATCGACATGCAGGAGTGACATGGAGGAGTGACATTGAGGAGTCAGAGGAAGGAGGAACATAGAGGAGCAACATTCTGGAGTGACATGGAGGAGCAAGGATGAGGGACATGGTGGATCGACATGGAGGAGTGACATGAAGTAGCAAGTTGGAGGAGTGACATGGAGGATCGACATGGAGAAGCGACATGGAGGAGCGACATTTAGGATCTACATGGAGGAGCAACATGGAGTAGTGACATGGAGGAGCGACATCTAGGATCTACATGGAGAAGCAACATGGAGGAGTAAAATGGATGAGTGACATGGAGCATCGACATGGAGGAGCAACTTGGAGGAGTGACATGGAGGATCGACATGGAGAAGCGACATGGAGAATCGACATGGAGGAGTGACATTGAGGAGTGATATGCAGGATCGACATGCAGGAGTGACATGGAGGAGTGACATGGAGGAGTGACATGTAGGATCGACATGCAGGAGTGACATGGAGGAGTGTCATGGAAGACATGGAGTAGTGACATGGAGGAGTGACATTGAGGAGTCACAGGAAGGAGGGACATGGAGGAGCAACATTCTGGGTTGACATTCTGAAGTGACATGGAAGAGCGACATTCTGGAGTGACATAGAGGAGCGACATGGAGGAGTGACATTGAGCAGTGACATGTCGGAGTGACATGGAGGAGTGACATGGAAGATCGACTTAGAGGAGTGACAAGGAAGACATGGATGAGTGACATGGAGGATCGACATGGAGGAGTGACATGTAGGATCGACATGGAGGATCGAGATGGAGGAGTGACATGGAGGGACAAGGAGGAGTGACATACTGGAGTGACATTCTTGAGTGACATTCTGGAATGACATGGAGGAGCGACATTCTGGAGTGACATGGAGGAGCAACATGGAGGAGTGCCGTGGAGGAGCATTGAGGATCGACATGGAGCAGTGATATGAAGGAGTGACATGGAGCAGTGACATGGACGAGCGACATGGAGGAGTGACATGTAGGATCGACATGCAGGAGTGACATGGAGGAGTGACATGGAGGAGTGTCATGGAAGACATGGAGGAGTGACATGGAGGAATTACTTGGAGGAGTCACAGGAAAGAGGGACATGGAGGAGCGACATTCTGGGTTGACATTCTGGATTGACATGGAGGAGTGACATGGAGGACCAAGGATGAGCAAGGATGAGCGACATGGTGGATCGACATGGAGGAGAGACATGGAGGAGAGACATGGAGTAGCAACTTAGAGAAGTGACATGAAGGAGCGACATGGAGGAGCTACATTCTGGGTTGACATTCTGGAGTGACATTCTGGAGTGACATGTTTGAGTGACATTCTGGAGTGACATGGAGGAGTGACATGGAGGAGCAACTTGGAGGAGTGACATGGAAGATCGACATGGAGAAGCTACATGGAGGAGCAACATGAAGGAGTGACATGTAGCATCGACATGGAGGAGTGACATTGAGGATCGACCTGGAGTAGTGACATGGAGGATCGACATGGAGGACTGACATGGAGGAGCGACATGGAGCAGTGATATGTGGCATGGAGGAGTGACATGGAGGAGCGACATGGAGGATAGACATGGAAGATTGACATGGAGGAACAACATGGAGGAGTGACATGTAGGATCGACATGCAGGAGTGACATTGAGGATCGACATGGAGCAGTGATATGAAGGAGTGTCATTGAGGAGTGACATGGAGGAGCGACATGGAGGATAGACATGGAGGTTTGACATGGAGGATCAACATGGAGGAGTGACATGTAGGATCAACATGCAGAAGTGGCATGGAGTGACAGGAGGAGTGTCATGGAAGACACAGGAAGGAGGGACAAGGAGGAGCAACATTCTGGGTTGATATTCTGGAGTGACATTCTGGAGTGACATGGAGGCGTGACATTCTGGAGTGACATGTCGGCGTGACATGGAGGAGAAACATGCCGTAGTGAGAGGGATGAGTGACATGGGGGATCGACATGGACGAGTGACCTGGAGGAGCGAAATGCAGAAGAAACTTGGAGGAGTGACATGAAGCAGTGACATGAAGGAGTGACTTGGAGGAGTGACATGGAGGATCGAAATAGAGCAGTGATATGAAGTAGTGACATGGAGGAGTAACATAGAGGAACGACATGGAGGATAGACATGGAGGATTGACATGGACGAGCAACATGGAGGAGTGACATGTGGGATCGACATGCTGGAGTGACATGGATGAGTGAAATGGAGAATTGTCATGGAAGACATGGAGGAGTGACATGGAGGAGTTACATTGAGGAGTTACATGGAGGAGTCACAGGAAGGAGGGACATGGAGGAGCGACATTCTGGGTTGACATTCTGGAGTGACATGGAGGAGTGACATGGAGGAGCAAGGATGAGCAAGGATGAGCGACATGGTGGATCGACATGGAGGAGAGACATGGAGTAGCTACTTGGAGGAGTGACATGGAGGATCGACATGGAGAAGTGACATGGAGGAGTATCAAGGTTGATCGACATGGAGAAGTGACATGGAGGAGTGACATGGTAGAGATGGAGGAGTTACATGGAAGAGAGACATGGAAGATCGACATGGAGGATCGACATGGAGGAGTGACATTCTGGAGTTAAATCTGGAGTGACATGGAGGAGCGATATGGATTAGCAAGGAGGAGCGACATGGAGGATTAACATGTATCGAAATGGAAGACATGGAGGAGTGACATGGAGGATCGATGTGGAGGAGTGACAAGGAGGAGGTAAATTCTGGAGGAACATGGTGGAGCGACATTCTGGAGTGACATAGAGGAGCGACATTCTGGAGTGACATGGAGGAGCGATATGGAAGATCGACATGGAGGATCGAAATGGAGGATTGATGTGGAGGAGTAACAAGGAGGAGTGACATGGAGGATCGACATGGAGGAGCGACATCAAGCAGTGACATGGAGGAGTGACATTCTGGAGTGATATTCTGGAGTGACATGGAGGAGCGTCATTCTGGAGTGACATGGAGTAGCAACATGGTGAAGTGATATGGAGAACCAAGGTGGAGCCACATGGAGGATCGACATGTGTCGACATGGACGACATGGAGGAGTGACATGGAGGATCGATATGGAGGATCGACATGGAGCAGCGACATGGAGGAGTGACATGGAGAAGCGACATGGAGGATCGACATGACGGATTTACATGCAGGTTTGACATGGAAGACAGGGAGGAGTGACATGCAGGGGCGACATGGAGGTGTGAAATAGAGGATCGACATGGAGGAGGAATATGGTAGAGTGACATTCTGGAGTGACTTTCTGGAGGGTCATTCTGTAGTGACATGGAGGTATCGACATGGAGGATCGACATGGAGGAGTGACATGGAGTAGCAACATGGTGAAGTGATATGGAGGACCAAGGAGGAGCCACATGGAGGATCGACATGTGTCGACATGGAAGACATGGAGGAGTGACATGGAGGATTGACATGGAGGATCGACATGGAGCAGCGACATGGAGGAGTGACATGGAGAAGCGACATGGAGGATCGACATGACGGAGTTACATGCAGGACTGACATGGAGGACAGGGAGGAGTGACATGGAGGGGCGACATGGAGGTGTGAAATAGAGGATCGACATGGAGGAGGTCTATGGTAGAGTAACATTCTGGAGTGACTTTCTGGAGGGACATTCTGTAGTGACATGGAGGTATCGACATGGAGGAGTGACAAGGAGGAGTGATATGGAGGATCAACATAGAGGATTGACATGGAGGAGGGACATGGAGGAGTGATGTTCTGGAGTTAAATTCTGGAGAGACATTCTGGAGTGACATGGAGGAGCGGCATTCTGGGGTGACATGGAGGAGATACATGGAGGAGTTATATGGAGGAGCAGGGACGAGAGGTATAGAGGATCGACATGGAATAGTCACATGGAGGAGCAACACGGAGGAGTGACATGGAATACATGGTGGAGTGACATTGAGGATCGACATTGAGGATCGAAATGGAGTATCGACATGAAACATTGACATGGAGGAGTGACATGGAAGTGTGACATGGAGGAGTGACATGGAGGATCGACATGGAGGAGTGACATGGAGGAGCGACATGGCGGAGTGACATTGAGGAGCGACATGGCGGAGTGACAAGGAGGAGTAACATGGAGGATTGACGTGGAAGACAGGGAGGAGTGACATGGAGGAGCAAAATAAAGGATCAACATGGTGGAGTGACATGGAGGAGGGACATGGAGGAGTGACATTCTGGAGTTACATTCTTGAGGGACATTCTGGAGTGACATAGAATAGCGACATGGAGGAGGGAAATGGAGGAGGGAAATGGAGGAGTAACATTCTGCAGTTAAATTCTGGAGTGACATTCTGTAGTGACATGGAGGAGCGACATTTTGGAGTGACATGGAGGAACGACATTGAAGATCGACATGGAGGAGTAACATGTTGGATCCACATGGAGGAATGACATGGAGGATCGACATGGAGGAGCGACATTGAGGAGCGACATTGAGGAGCTACATGGAGGAGCGACATGGATGTCTGACAACGAGGAGGTACATTCTGGAGGGACAGTGTGGAGCGACATTCTGGAGTGACACGGAGTAGCGACATTCTGGATTGACATGGAAGATCGACATGGAGGAGTAACACGTAGGATCTAAATGGAGGATTGATATGGAGGATTGACATGGAGGAGCGATATGGAGGATCAACAAGGAGGAGCAACATTGAGGAGCAACATGAAGGACTGACATGGAGGAGTGATATGGAAGACAGGGAGGAGTGACATGGAGGGTCGACATGGAGGAGTGACTTTCAGGAGGGACATTCTGGAGTGACATGGAGGTATCGACATTGAGTAGTTACATGGAGGAGTAACGTGGAAGACATGGAGTAATGACATAGAGGAGCGCAATAGAGGATCGACATGGAGCAGTCGACATGGAGCAGTGATTAACAATCTGGAGTTAAATTCTGGAGTGACATTCTGGAGTGACATGGAGGAGCAACATTCTGGAGTGACATGAAGGAATGACATGGAGGAGTGATATGGAGGAGCAAGGAGGAGCGACATGGAGGATCGATATGAATAAGTGACATGGAGGAGATACACGGTGACGTGACATGTAAGATATGGAGGAGTGATATGGAGGAGCAACATGGAGTATCGACATGGAGGATCAACATGGAGGAGTGACATGGAGGAGCGACATTGAGAATCGACATGGAGGAGTTACATTGAGTAGTGACATTAAGGAGTGACATGGAGAAGTGACATGGAGGAGGGACATGGAGGAGGGACATTCTGTATTGACATGCAGGAGCAAGGATGAGAGACATGGAGGAGCGACATGTAGGTTCTACATGGAGTATCGAAATGGAGCAGTGACATGGAAGAGTGACATGCTGGAGTGACATTCTGGTGTGACATGGAGGAGCGATATGGAAGAGTAAAATGGAGGGGTAAGGATGAGCGACAAGGACGATCGACATGGAGGAGTGACATGGAGGAGTGACATTGAGGAAAGACATGGATAAGTGACATGGAGGATTGACATTGAGGATTGACATGGAGGAGCGACATGGAGGAGTGACATGTAGGATCGACATGCAGGGTTGACATGGAGGAGTGACATGGAGGAGTGTCATGGAAGACAAGGAGTTGTGACATGGAGGAGTGACATTGAGCAGTGACATGTTGGCGTGACATGGAGTAGTGACATGGAAGATCGACATGGAGGAGTGTCATGGAAGACATGAAGTAGTGACATGGAGGAGTTACATTGAGGAGTCACAGGAAGGAGGGACATGGAGGAGCGACATTCTGGTTTGACATTCTGGAGCGACATTCTGGAGTGACATGGAGGAGCGACATTCTGGAGTGACATATAGGAGCGACATGGAGGAGTGACATTGTTGATCGACATGGAGGACTGAAATGGAAAAACTACATGGAGAAGCGACATAGAGGATCGACATGGAGAATCGACATGGAGGAGTGACATTGAGGAGTGACATTAAGGAGTGACATGGAGAAGTGACATAGAGGAGGGACATGGAGGAGGGACATTCTGGATTGACATGTAGTAGCGACATCGAGGAGTGACATGGAGGAGCAAGGATGTGCGACATGGTGGATCGATATGGAAGAGTGACATGGAGGATCACCATGGAGGAGTGCTATGAAGGAGCAAGCGGAGCGACATGGAAGATCGACATTGATGACTCATGGAGGAGTGACATGGTGGAGTGACATGGAGGATCAACATGGAAGAGTGACTTGGAGGAGCGAAATGGAGGAGTGACATGAAGGAGCGCCAAGGAGGAGTGAAATGGATGATAGACATGTAGAAGTGACATGGATGATCGACACGGAGGAGCGACATGGAGGATTGAGATGGAGGAGCGACATGGAGGAGCGACATGGAGGAGTGACATGGGGGAGCAACAAGGAGGAGTGACATGGTTGATCGACATGAAGGAGCGACATGGAGGATTGATATGGATGAGAGACATGGAGGATCGACATGGAGGAATTACATGGATGATCGACATAGAGGAGCGACATGGAGGATTGATATGGAGGAGCGACATGGAGGAGCGACATGGAGGATCGACATGGAGGAGTGACATTGAGGAGTGACAAGAAGAAGTGACATGGAGTAGTGACATAGAGGAGTTACATTGAGGGGTCACAGGAAGGAGGGACATAGAGGAGCAACATTCTGGAGTGACATGGAGGAGTGACATGGAGGAGCAAGGATGAGGGACATGGAGGATCGACATGGAGAAGCGACATGGAGGAGCGACATTTAGGATCTACATGGAGGAGCAACATGGAGGAGTGACATGGAGGAGTGTCATTGTTGATCGACATGAAGGACTGAAATGGAAAAGCTACATGGAGGAGTGACATGGAGCATCGACATGGAGGAGTGACATTGAGGAGTGACTTTAAGGAGTGACATGGTGGAGTGACTTGGAGGAGGTCAAAGGAGGAGGGACATTTTGGAGTGACAAGGAAGAGCGACATGGAGGATCGACATGTAGTAGAGACATTGAGGAGTGACATTAAGGAGTGACATGGAGGAGTGACTTGGAGGAGGTCAAAGGAGGAGGGACATTTTGGAGTGACAAGGAAGAGTTACATGGAGGATCGACATGGAGGAGGGACATGTAGGAGAGACATGGAGGATCGACATGGAGGAGCGACATGGAGGAGCGATATGGAGTATCAACAAGGAGGAGCGACATTGAGGAGCAACATGGAGGACTGACATGGAGGATCAACAAGGGGGAGTGACATGGAGGAGTGACATGGAGGAGAGACATGGAAGATCGACATGGAGTATTGACAAGGAGGACTGAAATGGAGGAGTTGTCAGTCCTCCTTAAATTCTGGATTGAAATTCTGGAGTGATATGTAGGATCTACATTCAGGAGTGAAATGGAGGATCGACATGGAAGAGCGACATAGAGGACCGACATGGTGGCGCGTCAAGGTTGATCGACATGGAGGAGTGACAAGGAGGAGTGACATGGTAGAGATGGAGGAGTGACATGGAGGATAGACATGGAAAATTGACATTGAGGATCGACATGGAGGACTGACATTCTGGAGTTAAATCTGGATTGACATGGAGGAGCGACATTCTGGAGTGACATGGAGGAGCGACATGGTGGAGTGATATGGATGATTAAGGAGGAGCGACATTGAGGATCGATATGTGTCAACATGGAAGACATGTAGGAGTTTCATGGAGGATCGACATTGAGCAGTGACATGGAGGAGTGACAAATTGGAGCGACATGGAGGAGTGACATGGAGTAGTGACATGGTGTAGTGACATGGAAGATCGACATGATGGAGTAACATGTAGGATCAACATGAAGGATCGAGATGGAGGAGTGACATGGAGGCACAAAATGGAGTGACATACTGGAGTGACATTCTTGAGTGACATTCTGGAATGACATGGAGGAGTAACATTCTGGAGTGACATGGAGGAGCAACATGGAGGAGTGCCATGTGGGAGCATGGAGGATCGACATGGAGCAGTGATATGAAGGAGTGACATGGAGCAGTGACATGCAAGAGTGACATGGAGGAGTGACATGTAGGAGTGTCATGGAAGACAAGGAGGAGTGACATGGAGGAATTACTTGGAGGAGTCACAGGAAGGAGGGACATGCAGGAGCGACATTCTGGGTTGACATTCTGGGTTGACATGGAGGAGTGACATGGACGACCAAGGATGAGCAAGGATGAGCGACATGGTGGATCGACATGGAGGAGAGACATGGAGGAGAGACATGGAGTAGCAACTTGGAGGACTGACATGAAGGAGGGACTTGGAGGAGCTACATTCTGGGTTGACATTCTGGAGTGACATTCTGGAGTGACATTCTGGAGTGACATGTTGGAGTTACATTCTGGAGTGACATGGAGGAGCAACTTGGAGGAGTGACATGGAGGATCGACATGGAGAAGCGACATGGAGGAGTGACATCTAGGATCTACATGGAGGAGCAACATGGAGGAGTGACATGCAGGATCGACATGGAGGATCGACATGGAGGACTGACATGGAGGAGCGACATGGAGCAGTGATATGAAGGAGTGGAATGGAGGAGTGACATGGAGGAGGGACATGGAGGAGGGACATTTTGGAGTGACAAGGAGGAGCGACATGAAGGAGTGACATGGAGGAGTGACATGGAGGAGCGACATGGCGGAGTTTAAGGGAGGAGTGACATTCCTGAGTGACATTCTAGAATGACATGGAGGAGCATCACTCTGGACTGACATTGAGAAGCAACATGGAGGAGTGACATGGAGGAGTGACATGGAGGAATGAGTTGGTGTAAGGACATGGAGGAGTGATATGGAATAACGACATGGAGGAGTGACATGGAGGAGTGACATAGAGTATTGATGTGGAGGAGAGACATGGAAGAGTGACAAGGAGAAGTGACAGGGCGGATCAGCAAGGAGGATTGATATGGTGGAGTGACATGGAGGAGTGACATGGAAGACATATAGAAATGACATGGAGGAGTGACTTGGAGGATTGACATAAAGGAGTGACATGGAGGAATGACATGGATGAGTGACATGGAGGAGTGAAAAGGAAGATTGAGTTGGTGTAGCGACATGGAGGAGTGACATGGAGGAGCAACATGGAGGAGCGACATGGAGGAGTGACATGGAGGAGTGACATGGAGGAGCGACTTGGAGGAGTGACAAGGAGGGTTGAGTTGGTGTAGCGACATGGAGGAGTGACTTGGAGCAGCGACATGGAGGAGTGACATGAGGAGTGAGTTGGTGTAGCAACAACTCACTCCATGGTGTAGCAACATGGAGGAGTGAAATGGAGGTGTGACATGGAGGAGTGACATAGAAGAGTGACATGGAAGATCGACATGGAGGAGTAACATGTAGGATCGACATACTGGATTGACATGGAGGAGTGACAGGGAGGAGTGTCATGGAAGACACAGGAAGGAGGGACAAGGAGGAGCAACATTCTGGAGTGACATGTCGGCGTGACATGGAGGAGAAACATGCCGTAGTGAGAGGGATGAGTGACATGGGGGATCGACATGGACGAGTGACCTGGAGGAGCGAAATGCAGAAGAAACTTGGAGGAGTGACATGAAGCAGTGACATGGAGGAGTGACTTGGAGGAGTGACATGGAGGATCGAAATAGAGCAGTGATATGAAGTAGTGACATGGAGGAGTAACATAGAGGAACGACATGGAGGATAGACATGGAGGATTGACATGGACGAGCGACATGGAGGAGTGACATGTGTGATCGACATGCTGGAGTGACATGGATGAGTGAAATGGAGAATTGTCATGGAAGACATGGAGGAGTGACATGGAGGAGTTACATTGAGGAGTTACATGGAGGAGTCACAGGAAGGAGGGACATGGAGGAGCGACATTCTGGGTTGACATTCTGGAGTGACATTCTGGAGTGACATGGAGGAGTGACATGGAGGAGCAACTTGGAGGAGTGACATGGAGGAGTTACATTGAGGAGTGACAGGAAGGAGTGTCATGGAGGACATGGAGGAGTGACATGGAAGATTGACATGGAGGAGTGACAAGGAAGACATGGATGAGTGACATGGAGGAGCGACATGTATGATCGACATAGAGGATTGACATGGAGGATCGACATGGAGGAGTGACATGAAGGATCAACATGAAGGATCGAGATGGAGGAGTGACATGGAGGCACAAAATGGAGTGACATACTGGAGTGACATTCTTGAGTGACATTCTGGAATGACATGGAGGAGTAAAATTCTGGAGTGACATGGAGGAGCAACATGGAGGAGTGCCATGTAGGAGCATGGAGGATCGACATGGAGCAGTGATATGAAGGAGTGACATGGAGCAGTGACATGCAAGAGTGACATGGAGGAGTGACATGGAGGAGTGTCATGGAAGACAAGGAGGAGTGACATGGAGGAATTACTTGGAGGAGTAACAGGAAGGAGGGACATGCAGGAGCGACATTCTGGGTTGACATTCTGGGTTGACATGGAGGAGTGACATGGACGACTAAGGATGAGCAAGGATGAGCGACATGGTGGATCGACATGGAGGAGAGACATGGAGTAGCAACTTGGAGGACTGACATGAAGGAGGGACTTGGAGGAGTTACATTCTGGGTTGACATTCTGGAGTGACATTCTGGAGTGACATGGAGGAGCAACTTGGACGAGTGACATGGAGGATCGACATGGAGAAGCGACATGGAGGAGCGACATCTAGGATCTACATGGAGGAGCAACATGGAGGAGTGACATGGAGCATCGACATGGAGGAGTGACATTGAGGAGTGACATGCAGGATCGACATGGAGTAGTGACATGGAGGATCGACATGGAGGACTGACATGGAGGAGCGACATGGAGCCGTGATATGAAGGAGTGGCATGGAGGAGTGACATGGAGGAGGGACATGGAGGAGGGACATTTTGGAGTGACAAGGAGGAGCGACATGAAGGAGTGACATGAAGGAGTGACATGGAGGAGCGACATGGCGGAGTTTAAGGGAGGAGTGACATTCCTGAGTGACATTCTAGAATGACATGGAGGAGCATCACTCTGGACTGACATTGAGAAGCAACATGGAGGAGTGCCATGGAGGAGCAAAGCGGAGCGACATGGAAGATCGACATTGAGGACTGTCATGAAGGAGTGACATGGAGGATCGAAATAGAGCAGTGATATGAAGGAGTGACATGGAGGAGTGACATGTGGGAGCGACATGCAGGAGTGACATGGATGAGTGACATGGAGGATTGTCATGGAAGACATGGAGGAGTGACATGGAGGAGTTACATGGAGGAGTCACAGGAAGGAGAGACATGGAGGAGCGACATTCTGGGTTGACATTCTGGAGTGACATTCTGGAGTGACATGGAGGAGTGACATGGAGGAGCAAGGATGAGCAAGGATGAGCGACATGGTGGATCGACATGGAGGAGAGACATGGAGTAGCTACTTGGAGGAGTGACATGGAGGATCGACATGGAGAAGTGACATGGAGGAGCGAGATAGAGGATCGACATGGAGGAGAATCAAGGTTGATCGACATGGAGAAGTGACATGGAGGAGTGACATGGTAGAGATGGAGGAGTTACATGGAAGAGAGACATGGAAGATCGACATGGAGGATCGACATGGAGGAGTGACATTCTGGAGTTAAATCTGGATTGACATGGAGGAGCGACATTCTGGAGTGACATGGAGGAGCGATATGGATTAGCAAGGAGGAGCGACATGGAGGATCAACATGTATCGACATGGAAGACATGGAGGAGTGACATGGAGGATCGATGTGGAGGAGTGACAAGGAGGAGGTAAATTCTGGAGGAACATGGTGGAGCGACATTCTGGAGTGACATGGAGGAGCGACATTCTGGAGTGACATGGAGGAGCGATATGGAAGATCGACATGGAGGATCGAAATGGAGGATTGATGTGGAGGAGTAACAAGGAGGAGTGACATGGAGGATCGACATGGAGGAGCGACATGGAGCAGTGACATTCCGGAGTAAAATTCTGGAGTGATATTCTGGAGTGACATGGAGGAGCGACATAGAGCAGTGACATGGAGGAGCAACATGGTGAAGTGATATGGAGAACCAAGGTGGAGCGACATGGAGGATCGACATGTGTCGACATGGAAGACATGGAGGAGTGACATGGAGGATCGACATGGAGGATCGACATGGAGCAGCGACATGGAGGAGTGACATGGAGAAGCGACATGGAGGATCGACATGACGGAGTTACATGCAGGACTGATCATGGAAGACAGGGAGGAGTGACATGCAGGGTCGACATGGAGGTGTGAAATAGAGGATCGACATGGAGGAGGAATATGGTAGAGTGACATTCTGGAGTGACTTTCTGGAGGGTCATTCTGTAGTGACATGGAGGTATCGACATGGAGGATCGACATGGAGGAGTGACATGGAGTAGCAACATGGTGAAGTGATATGGAGGACCAAGGAGGAGCCACATGGAGGATCGACATGTGTCGACATGGAAGACATGGAGGAGTGACATGTAGGATTGACATGGAGGATCGACATGGAGCAGCGACATGGAGGAGTGACATGGAGAAGCGACATGGAGGATCGACATGACGGAGTTACATGCAGGACTGACATGGAGGACAGGGAGGAGTGACATGGAGGGGCGACATGGAGGTGTGAAATAGAGGATCGACATGGAGGAGGTCTATGGTAGAGTAACATTCTGGAGTGACTTTCTGGAGGGACATTCTGTAGTGACATGGAGGTATCGACATGGAGGAGTGACAAGGAGGAGTGATATGGAGGATCAACATAGAGGATTGACATGGAGGAGGGACATGGAGGAGTGATGTTCTGGAGTTAAATTCTGGAGAGACATTCTGGAGTGACATGGAGGAGCGGCATTCTGGGGTGACATGGAGGAGATACATGGAGGAGTTATATGGAGGAGCAGGGACGAGAGGTATAGAGGATCGACATGGAATAGTCACATGGAGGAGCAACACGGAGGAGTGACATGGAATACATGGTGGAGTGACATTGAGGATCGACATTGAGGATCGAAATGGAGTATCGACATGAAACATTGACATGGAGGAGTGACATGGAAGTGTGACATGGAGGAGTGACATGGAGGATCGACATGGAGGAGTGACATGGAGGAGCGACATGGCGGAGTGACATGGAGGAGCGACATGGCGGAGTGACAAGGAGGAGTAACATGGAGGATTGACGTGGAAGACAGGGAGTAGTGACATGGAGGAGCAAAATAAAGGATCAACATGGTGGAGTGACATGGAGGAGTGACATGGAGGAGTGACATTCTGGAGGGACATTCTTGAGGGGACATTCAGGAGTGACATAGAATAGCGACAGGGAGGAGGGAAGTGGAGGAGGGAAATGGAGGAGTAACATTCTGCAGTTAAATTCTGGAGTGACATTCTGTAGTGACATGGAGGAGCGACATTCTGGAGTGACATGGAGGAATGACATGGAGGATCGACATGGAGGAGCGACATTGAGGAGCGACATTGAGGAGCTACATGGAGGAGCTACATGGAGGAGCGACATGGATGTCTGACAACGAGGAGGTACATTCTGGAGGGACAGTGTGGAGCGACATTCTGGAGTCACACGGAGTTGCGACATTCTGGATTGACATGGAAGATCGACATGGAGGAGTAACATGTAGGATCTAAATGGAGGAGTGATATGGAGGATTGACATGGAGGAGCGATATGGAGGATCAACAAGGAGGAGCAACATTGAGGAGCAACATGAAGGACTGACATGGAGGAGTGATATGGAAGACAGGGAGGAGTGACATGGAGGGTCGACATGGAGGAGTGAATTTCAGGAGGGACATTCTGGAGTGACATGGAGGTATCGACATTGAGTAGTTACATGGAGGAGTAACGTGGAAGACATGGAGTAATGACATAGAGGAGCGCAATAGAGGATCGACATGGAGCAGTCGACATGGAGCAGTGATTAACAATCTGGAGTTAAATTCTGGAGTGACATTCTGGAGTGACATGGAGGAGCAACATTCTGGAGTGACATGGAGGAATGACATGGAGGAGTGATATGGAGGAGCAAGGAGGAGCGACATGGAGGATCGATATGAATAAGTGACATGGAGGAGATACACGGTGAAGTGACATGTAAGATATGGAGGAGTGACATGGAGGAGCAACATGGAGTATCGACATGGAGGATCAACATGGAGGAGTGACATGGAGGAGCGATGTGGCGGAGTGACATGGAGGAGTAACATGGAGGATTGACGTGGAAGACAGGGAGGAGTGACATGGAGGAGCGAAATAGAGAATCAACATGGTTGAGTGACAAGGAGGAGGGACATGGAGGAGTGACATTCTGGAGTGACATTCTTGAGGGACATTCTGGAGTGACATGGAGGAGCGACATGGAGGAGGTGAATGGAGGAGTAACATTCTGGAGTTAAATTCTGGAGTGACATTTTGGAGTGACATGCAGGAGCGACATTCTGGAGTGACATGGAGGAGTGACATTGAAGATCAACATGGAGGAGTAACATGTTGGATCACATGGAGGAATGACATGGAGGATCGACATGGAGGAGCGACATTGAGGATCGACAATGAGGAGCGACATTGAGGAGCTACATGGAGGAGCTACATGGATGTCTGACAACGAGGAGGTACATTCTTGAGGGACAGTGTGGAGCGACATTCTGGAGTGACACGGAGGAGCGACATTCTGGATTGACATGGAAGATCGACATGGAGGAGTAACATGTAGGATCTAAATGGAGGAGTGACATGGAGGATTGACATGGAGGAGCGATATGGAGGATCGACAAGGAGGAGAAACATTGAGGAGCAACATGGAGGACTGACATGGAGGAGTGATATGGAAGACAGGGAGGAGTGACATGGAGGGTCAACATGGAGGAGTGACTTTCAGGAGGGACATTCTGGAGTGACATGGAGGTATCGACATTAAGTAGTTACATGGAGGAGTGACGTGGAAGACAGAGAGTAATGACATGGAGGAGCGCAATAGAGGATCGACATGGAGCAGTCGACATGGAGCAGTGGAGGATTAACAATCTGGAGTTAAATTCTGGAGTGACATTCTGGAGTGACATGGAGGAGCGACATTCTGGAGTGACATAGAGGAGCGACATGGAGGAGTGACATTGAGCAGTGACATGTCGGTGTGACATGGAGGAGTGACATGGAAGATCGACATGGAGCACTTTCTTTGATCAAAGAAACAACACAGGAAAACTATTTTTAAAGCAGCTTCCAAGGAATCCAAGACAGAACATTTTTTGTGACAAGGAAGACATGGATGAGTGACATGGAGGAGCGACATGGCGGAGTGACATGGAGGAGCGACATGGCGGAGTGACAAGGAGGAGTAACATGGAGGATTGACGTGGAAGACAGGGAGGAGTGACATGGAGGAGCAAAATAAAGGATCAACATGGTGGAGTGACATGGAGGAGGGACATGGAGGAGTGACATTCTGGAGTTACATTCTTGAGGAACATTCTGGAGTGACATAGAATAGCGACATGGAAGAGGGAAATGGAGGAGGGAAATGGAGGAGTAACATTCTGCAGTTAAATTCTGGAGTGACATTCTGTAGTGACATGGAGGAGCGACATTCTGGAGTGACATGGAGGAACGACATTGAAGATCGACATGGAGGAGTAACATGTTGGATCCACATTGAGGACTGACATGGAGGATCGACATGGAGGAGCGACATTGAGGAGCGACATTGAGGAGCTACATGGAGGAGCTACATGGAGGAGCGACATGGATGTCTGACAACGAGGAGGTACATTCTGGAGGGACAGTGTGGAGCGACATTCTGGAGTGACACGGAGTAGCGACATTCTGGATTGACATGGAAGATCGACATGGAGGAGTAACATGTAGGATCTAAATGGAGGAGTGATATGGAGGATTGACATGGAGGAGCGATATGGAGGAACAACAAGGAGGAGCAACATTGAGGAGCAACATGAAGGACTGACATGGAGGAGTGACTTTCAGGAGGGACATTCTGGAGTGTCATGGAGGTATCGACATTGAGTAGTTACATGGAGGAGTAACGTGGAAGACATGGAGTAATGACATAGAGGAGCGCAATAGAGGATCGACATGGAGCAGTCGACATGGAGCAGTGATTAACAATCTGGAGTTAAATTCTGGAGTGACATTCTGGAGTGACATGGAGGAGCAACATTCTGGAGTGACATGGAGGAATGACATGGAGGAGTGATATGGAGGAGCAAGGAGGAGCGACATGGAGGATCGATATGAATAAGTGACATGGAGGAGATACACGGTGAAGTGACATGTAAGATATGGAGGAGTGACATGGAGGAGCAACATGGAGTATCGACATGGAGGATCAACATGGAGGAGTGACATGGAGGAGCGATGTGGCGGAGTGACATGGAGGAGTAACATGGAGGATTGACGTGGAAGACAGGGAGGAGTGACATGGAGGAGCGAAATAGAGGATCAACATGGTGGAGTGACAAGGAGGAGGGACATGGAGGAGTGACATTCTGGAGTGACATTCTTGAGGGACATTCTGGAGTGACATAGAGGAGCGACATTGAGGAGGTGAATGGAGGAGTAACATTCTAGAGTTAAATTCTGGAGTGACATTTTGGAGTGACATGCAGGAACGACATTCTGGAGTGACATGGAGGAGCGACATTGAAGATCAACATGGAGGAGTAACATGTTGGATCCACATGGAGGAATGACATGGAAGATCGACATGGAGGAGCGACATTGAGGATCGACAATGAGGAGCGACATTGAGGAGCTACATGGAGGAGCTACATGGATGTCTGACAACGAGGAGGTACATTCTTGAGGGACAGGGTGGAGCGACATTCTGGAGTGACACGGAGGAGCGACATTCTGGATTGACATGGAAGATCGACATGGAGGAGTAACATGTAGGATCTAAATGGAGGAGTGACATGGAGGATTGACATGGAGTAGTGATATGGAGGATCGACAAGGAGGAGAAACATTGAGGAGTAACATGGAGGACTGACATGGAGGAGTGATATGGAAGACAGGGAGGAGTGACATGGAGGGTCAACATGGAGGAGTGACTTTCAGGAGGGACATTCTGGAGTGACATGGAGGTATCGACATTAAGTAGTTACATGGAGGAGTGACGTGGAAGACAGAGAGTAATGACATGGAGGAGCGCAATAGAGGATCGACATGGAGCAGTCGACATGGAGCAGTGGAGGATTAACAATCTGGAGTTAAATTCTGGAGTGACATTCTGGAGTGACATGGAGGAGCGACATTCTGGAGTGACATAGAGGAGCGACATGGAGGAGTGACATTGAGCAGTGACATGTCGGTGTGACATGGAGGAGTGACATGGAAGATCGACATGGAGCACTTTCTTTGATCAAAGAAACAACACAGGAAAACTATTTTTAAAGCAGCTTCCAAGGAATCCAAGACAGAACATTTTTTGTGACAAGGAAGACATGGATGAGTGACATGGAGGAGCGACAAGGAGGAGTGACATGGATGATCGACATGGAGGAGCAACATGGAGGATTGATATGGAGGAGTGACATGGAGGAATGACATGGAGGAGTGACATCGAGGAGAAACTTGGAGGAGCGACATGGAGGAGTTACATTGAGGAGTGACAGGAAGGAGTGACATGGAGGAGCGACAATCTGGAGTGACATGGAGGAGTGACATGGAGGAGCAAGGATGAGCGACATGGTGGATCGACATGGAGTGACATGGAGTAGCAACTTGGAAGAGTGACATGGAGGATCGACATGGAGAAGCGACATGGAGGAGAGACAACTAGGATCTACATGGAGGAGCAACATGAAGGAGTGACATGGAGGAGTGACATTGAGGAAAGACATGGATAAGTGACATGGAGGATCGACATGGAGCAGAGATATGAAGGAGTGACATGGAGGAGTGAAATGGAGGAGCAGCATGGAGGATAGACATGGAGGACTGAAATGGAAAAGCTACATGGAGAAGGGACATAGAGGAGCGACATTGAGAATCGACATGGAGGAGTGACATTGAGTAGTGACATTAAGGAGTGACATGGAGAAGTGACATGATGGAGGGACATGGAGGAGGGACATTCTGTATTGACATGCAGGAGCAAGGATGAGAGACATGGAGGAGCGACATGTAGGTTCTACATGGAGTATCGAAATGGAGCAGTGACATGGAAGAGTGACATGCTGGAGTGACATTCTGGTGTGACATGGAGGAGTGACATGGAGGAGTGACTTTGAGGAAAGACATGGATAAGTGACATGGAGGATTGACACTGAGCAGTGATATGAAGGAGTGACATTGAGGAGTGACATAGAGGAGCGACATGGAGGATAGACATGGAGGATTGACATGGAGGAGCGACATGGAGGAGTGACATGTAGGATCGACATGCAGGGTTGACATGGAGGAGTGACATGGAGGAGTGTCATGGAAGACAAGGAGTTGTGACATGAAGGAGTGCCATTGAGCAGTGACATGTTGGCGTGACATGGAGTAGTGACATGGAAGATCGACATGGAGGAGTGTCATGGAAGACATGAAGTAGTGACATCGAGGAGTTACATTGAGGAGTCACAGGAAGGAGGGACATGGAGGAGCGACATTCTGGAGTGACATATAGGAGCGACATGGAGGAGTGACATTGTTGATCGACATGGAGGACTGAAATGGAAAAACTACATGGAGAAGCGACATAGAGGATCGACATGGAGAATCGACATGGAGGAGTAACATTGAGGAGTGACATTAAGGAGTGACATGGAGAAGTGACATAGAGGAGGGACATGGAGGAGGGACATTCTGGATTGACATGTAGTAGCGACATCGAGGAGTGACATGGAGGAGCAAGGATGTGCGACATGGTGGATCGATATGGAAGAGTGAAATGGAGGATCACCATGGAGGAGTGCTATGAAGGAGCAAGCGGAGCGACATGGAAGATCGACATTGATGACTCATGGAGGAGTGACATGGTGGAGTGACATGGAGGATCAACATGGAAGAGTGACTTGGAGGAGCGAAATGGAGGATTGATATGGAGGAGAGACATGGAGGATCGACATGGAGGATTGAGATGGAGGAGCGACATGGAGGAGCGACATGGAGGAGCGCCAAGTAGGAGTGAAATGGATGATAGACATGTAGAAGTGACATGGATGATCGACACGGAGGAGCGACATGGAGGATTGAGATGGAGGAGCGACATGGAGAAGCGACATGGAGGAGTGACATGGGGGAGCAACAAGGAGGAGTGACATGGTTGATCGACATGGAGGAGCGACATGGAGGATTGATATGGAGGAGAGACATGGAGGATCGACATGGAGGAGCGACAAGGAGGAGTGACATGGATGATCGACATGGAGAAGTTACATGGATAATCGACATAGAGGAGCGACATGGAGGATTGATATGGAGGAGCGACATGGAGGAGTGACATGGAGGAGCGACATGGAGGATAGACATGGAGGATTGACATGGAGGAGCGACATGGAGGAGTGACATGTAGGATCGACATGCAGGGATGACATGGAGGAGTGACATGGAGGAGTGACATGGAGGAGCGACATTTAGGATCTACATGGAGGAGCAACATGGAGGAACGGTATGAAGCAGTGACATGGAGGAGTGACATGGAGGAGCGACATGCAGGATTGACATGGAGGAGTGACATGGATCAGTGACATGCAGGATCGACATTGAGGAGAGACATGGAGGATCAAAATGGAGGAGCAAAATGGAGGAGCAACATGGAGGAGTGACATGGAGGAGCAAGGATGAGCGACATGGTGGATTGACATGGAGGAGTGACATGGAGGATTAATATGGAGGAGTGACATAGAGAAGTGACATGGAGGAGCGACATGGAGGAGTGACATTTTGGATCTACATGGAGGAGCAACATGGAGGAGAGAAATGGAGGAGTGACATGGAGGAGAGACATGGCGTAAGGGAGAGGGATGAGTGACATGGGGGATCGACATGGACGAGTGACCTGGAGGAACGAAATGGAGAAGAAACATGGAGGAGTGACATGAAGCAGTGAAATGGAGGAGCGATATGGCGGAGTGAGAGGGATGAGTGAAATTAAGGAGTGACATGGAGGAGCTACTTGGAGGAGGGACATGGAGGAGGGACATTTTGGAGGGGCGAGGAGAAGCGACATGAAGGAGTGACATGGAGGAGTGACATGGAGGAGCGACATAGCAGAGGGACATGGAGGAGTGACATTCTGACTTGACATTCTGGAGTGACATTCTGGAGTGACATGGAGGAGTGACATGGAGAAGCAACATGGAGGAGTGACATGGATGAGCAAGGATGAGCGACATGGTGGATCGACATGGAGGAGTGACATGGAGTACTGATATGGAGGAGTGACATGGAGAAGTGACATTGAGGAGTAACAAGAAGAAGTGACATGGAGGAGTGACATTCTGGAGTGACATTCTGGTGTGACATGGAGGAGCGATATGGAAGAGTAACATGGAGGAGTAAGGATGAGCGACATGGACGATCGACATGGAGGAGTGACATGGAAGAGTGACATGGAGGATCGACATGGAGGAGTGACATGGAAGAGTGACATGGAGGATCGAGATGAAAGAGTCGACATGGAGGAGTCACATTCTACAGTTAAATTCTGGAGTAAAATTCTGGAGTGATATGTAGGATCTACATGTAGGAGCAACAAGGTGGATCGACATGGAGGAGTGACATGGAGGAGTGACATGGAAGACATGGAGTAGTGACAAGGTGGAGCAACATGGAGGATCGAAATGGAGGAGCGTCATTGAGGATCGACATGGACGAGTGACATTGAGAAGTGACTTTCTGGAGCGACATTCTGGAGTGACATAAAGGAGCAACATTCTGGAGTGACATTGAGTAGCGACATGGAAGATCGACATGGAGGAGTAACATGTAGGTCTAAATGGAGGAGTGACAAGGAGGATCGACATGGATGACAAAGAGGAGCATCATGGATGAGCGACATTGAGTATTGACATTCTGGAGGGACATGGAGGAGCAACATTCTGGAGTGACATGGAGGAGCGAAATGGAAGATCGACATGGAGGAGTAACATGTAGGATCTAAATGGAGGAGTGACATGTAGGATAGACATAGATGGATCGACAAGGAGGAGCGACATTGAGGAGCAACATGGAGGAGTCGACATGGACAAGGAGGAGTGACATGGAGGAATGACATCCTACAGTTAAATTCTGGAGAGAAATTCTGGAGCGACATCTAGGATCTACATGGAGGAGCAACATGGAGGAGTGACATGGAGCATCGACATGGAGGAGTAACATTGAGTAGTGATATGCAGGATCGACATGGAGGATTGACATGGAGGAGCGACATGGAGGAGTGACATTTAGGATCGACATGTAGTAGTGACATGGAGGAGTTACATTGAGGAGTCACAGGAAGGAGGGACATGGAGGAGCGACATTTTGGGTTGACATTCTGAAGTGACATGGAAGAGCGACATTCTGGAGTGACATAGAGGAGCGACATGGAGGAGTGACATTGAGCAGTGACATGTCGGAGTGACATGGAGGAGTGACATGGAAGATCGACTTGGAGGAGTGACAAGGAAGACATGGATGAGTGACATGGATGAGCGACATGTATGATCGACATAGAGGATTGACATGGAGGATCGGCATGGAGGAGTGACATGAAGGATCAACATGGAGGATCGAGATGGAGGAGTGACATGGAGGGACAAGGAGGAGTGACATACTGGAGTGACATTCTTCAGTGACATTCTGGAATGACATGGAGGAGCGACATTCTGGAGTGACATGGAGGAGCAACATGGAGGAGTGCCGTGGAGGAGCATGGAGGATCGACATGGAGCAGTGATATGAAGGAGTGACATGGAGCAGTGACATGGAGGAGCGACATTCTGGGTTGACATTCTGGCTTGACATGGAGGAGTGACATGGAGGACCAAGGATGAGCAAGGATGAGCGACATGGTGGATCGACATGGAGGAGAGACATGGAGTAGCAACTTGTAGAGTGACATGAAGGAGGGACATGGAGGAGCTACATTCTGGGTTGACATTCTGGAGTGACATTCTGGAGTGACATGTTGGAGTGACATTCTGGAGTGACATGGAGGAGTGACATGGAGGAGCAACTTGGAGGAGTGACATGGAGGATCGACATGGAGAAGGGACATGGAGGAGTGACATCTAGGATCTACATGGAGGAGCAACATGGAGGAGTGATATGGAGCATCGACATGGAGGAGTGACATTGAGGATTGACATGCAGGATCGACATGGAGTAGTGACATGAAGGATCGACATGGAGGACTGACATGGAGGAGCGACATGGAGCAGTGATATGAAGGAGTGGCATGGAGGAGTGACATGGAGGAGGGACATGGAGGAGGGAAATTGAGGAGTGACAAGGAGGAGCGACATGAAGGAGTGACATGGAGGAGTGACATGGAGGAGCGACATGGCGGAGTTAGACGGAGGTTGACATGGAGGAGCGACATGGAGGATCGACACGGAGGGTTGACATGGAGGAGTGACATGGAAGACAGGAAGGAGTGACATGGAGTGGAGATATGGAGGTGTGAAATAGAGGTTTGTCATGGAGGAGTGACATGGAGGAGGTTTATGTAGGAGTGACATTCTGGAGTGACTTTCTGGAGGGACATTCTGGAGTGACATGGAGGTATCGACATGGAGGAGTGACAAGGAGGAGTGATATGGAGGATCTACATAGAGGATTGACATGGAGGAGGGACATGGAGGAGTGACATTCTGGAGTCAAATTCTGGAGTGACATTCTGGAGTGACATGGAGGAGCAACATTCTGGGGTGACATGGAGGAGTGACATGGAGGAGTGATATGGATGAGCAGGGACGAGCAACATGTAGGATCGACATGGAATAGTCACATGGATGACCGACACGGATGAGGTACATGGGGGAGTGATATTGGAAAACATGGAGGAGTGACATGGTGGAGCAACATGGAGGATCAAAATGGAGGATCGACATATAGCAGTGACATGGAGGAGTGACAAGGAGGAGCGACATGGAGGATCGATATGGAAGAGCGACATCGAGCAGTGACATGGAAGTGTGACATAGAGGAGCGAAATAGAGGATCGATATATAGATAGTAGTAACATGGAGGAGTGACATTCTGGAGTGACATTCTGGAGTGACATTCTGGAGGGACATTCTGGAGTGACATGGAGGAGCAACATTGAGGAGGGACATGGAGGAGTAACATTCTGTAGTTAAATTCTGGAGTGAAATTCTGGAGTGACATGGAAGAGCGACATGGTGGAGTGATATGGAGGAGCAAGGAGGAGTGACATGGAGGATCGACATGTGTCGACATAGAAGACCGACATTGAGTAGTGACTTGGAGGAGTGACAAAGAAGAGCGACATGAAGGAGTTACATGGAGGAGTGACATTTTGGGGGGACATTCTGGAGGGACATTCTGGAGTGACATGGAGGAGCAACATTCTGGAGTCCCATTCTGGAGTGACATTGATGAGACATATGGAGGATTGACATAGAGGAGTAACATGAAGGATCTACATGGAGGAGCTACATGGAGGAGGTACATGGGGGAGTGACATGGAAGACATGGAGGAGTGACATGGTGGACCAACATGGAGGATTGAAATGGAGGATCGACGTGGAGGACTAACAAGGAGGAGCGACATAGAGGATCGACATGGAGGAGGTCTATGGTAGAGTAACATTCTGGAGTGACTTTCTGGAGGGACATTCTGAAGTGACATGGAGGTATCGACATGGAGGAGTGACAAGGAGGAGTGATATGGAGGATCAACATAGAGGATTGACATGGAGGAGGGACATGGAGGAGTGACGTTCTGGAGTTAAATTCTGGAGAGACATTCTGGAGTGACATGGAGGAGCGGCATTCTGGGGTGACATGGAGGAGATACATGGAGGAGTTATATGGAGGAGCAGGGACGAGAGACATAGAGGATCGACATGGAATAGTCACATGGAGGAGCAACACGGAGGAGTGACATGGAACACATAGTGGAATGACATTGAGGATCAACATGAAACAGTGACATGGAGGAGTGACACGGAAGTGTGACATGGAGGAGTGACATGGAGGATCGACATGAAGGAGTGACATGGAGGAGCGACATGGCGGAGTGACATGAAGGAGCGATGTGGCGGAGTGACATGGAGGAGTAACATGGAGGATTGACGTGGAAGACAGGGAGGAGTGACATGGAGGAGCGAAATAGAGGATCAACATGGTGGAGTGACAAGGAGGAGGGACATGTAGGAGTGACATTCTGGAGTGACATGGAGGATCGAACCGGAGGAGTGACATGGAAGACATTGAGGTGTGACATGGAGGATCGACATTGAGTAGTGACTTGGAGTAGTGACAAGGAGGGTTGACATGGAGGAGCGACATGGAGGATCGACACGGAGGGTTGACATGGAGGAGTGACATGGAAGACAGGAAGGAGTGACATGGAGGGGAGATATGGAGGTGTGAAATAGAGGATTGACATGGAGGAGTGACATGGAGGAGGTTTATGTAGGAGTGACATTCTGGAGTGACTTTCTGGAGGGACATTCTGGAGTGACATGGAGGTATCGACATGGAGGAGTGACAAGGAGGAGTGATATGGAGGATATACATAGAGGATTGACATGGAGGAGGGACATGGAAGAGTGACATTCTGGAGTCAAATTCTGGAGTGACATGGAGGAGCAACATTCTGGGGTGACATGGAGGAGTGACATGGAGGAGTGATATGGATGAGCAGGGACGAGCAACATGTAGGATCGACATGGAATAGTCACATGGATGACCGACACGGATGAGGTACATGGTGGAGTGATATTGGAAGACATGGAGGAGTGACATGGTGGAGCAACATGGAGGATCAAAATGGAGGATCGACATAGAGCAGTGACATGGAGGAGTGACAAGGAGGAGCGACAAGGAGGAGTAACAAGGAGGAGCGACATGGAGGATCGATATGGAAGAGCGACATCGAGCAGTGACATGGAAGTGTGACATAGAGGAGCGAAATAGAGGATCGATATATAGATAGTAGTAACATGGAGGAGGGACATGGAGGAGTGACATTCTGGAGTGACATTCTGGAGGGACATTCTGGAGTGACAAGGAGGAGCAACATTGAGGAGGGACATGGAGGAGTAACATTCTGTAGTTAAATTCTGGAGTGAAATTCTGGAGTGACATGGAAGAGCGACATGGTGGAGTGATATGGAGGAGCAAGGAGGAGTGACATGGAGGATTTACATGTGTCGACATAGAAGACCGACATTGAGTAGTGACTTGGAGGAGTGACAAAGAGGAGCGACATGAAGGAGTAACAATGAGGAGCTACATGGAGGAGGTACATAGGGGAGTTATATGGAAGACATGGAGGAGTGAAATGGATGTGCAACATGGAAGATCGACATGGAGGATCATCATGGAGCAGTTACATAGAGGGTTGACATGGAGGAGCGACATGGAGGAGCGACGTAGAGGATTGACATTGAAGACAGGGAGGAGTGACATGGAGGGGAGATATGGAGTTGTGAAATAGAGGATTGACATGGAGGAGTGTCATGGAGGAGGTTTATGGAGGAGTGACATTCTGGAGTGACTTTCTGGAGGGACATTCTGGAGTGACATGGAGGTATCGACATGGAGGAGTGACAAGGAGGAGTGATATGGAGGATCTACATAGAGGATTTACATGGAGTAGGGATATGAAGGAGTGATATTCTGGAGTCATACTCTGGAGTGACATTCTGGAGTGACATGGAGGAGTGATATGGACGAGCAGGGACGAGCAACATGGAAGATCGACATGGAATAGTCACATGGAGGACCGACACGGATGAGGTACATGGGGGAGTGACATGGAAGACATGGAGGAGTGACATGGTGGAGCAACATGAAGGATCAAAATGGAGCATCAACATCGAGCAGTGACATGGAAGTGTGACATGGAGGAGTTACATTGACGATCGACATGGAGGATCAACAAGGGGGAGTGACATGGAGGAGTGACGTGCAGGAGAGACATGGAAGATCGACATGGAGTATTGACAAGGAGGACTGACATGGAGGAGTTGTCAGTTCTCCTTAAATTCTGGAGTGAAATTCTGGAGTGATATGTAGGATCTACATTCAAGAGTGAAATGGAGGATCGACATGGAAGAGCGACATAGAGGACCGACATGGTGGAGCGTCAATGTTGATCGACATGGAGGAGTGACAAAGAGGAGTGACATGGTAGAGATGGAGGATTGACATGGAGGATAGACATGGAAGATTGACATGGAGGATCGACATGGAGGACTGACATTATGGAGTTAAATCTGGATTGACATGGAGGAGCGACATTCTGGAGTGACATGGAGGAGCGACATGGTGGAGTGATATGGATGATTAAGGAGGAGCGACATTGAGGATCGACATGTGTCAACGTGGAACACATGGAGGAGTTTCATGAAGGATCGACATTGAGCAGTGACATGGAGGAGTGACAAATTGGAGCAACATGGAGGAGTGACCTGGAGGATCGACATGGAGGAGCGATATGGAGGATCGATAAGGAGGAGGGACATCGAGGAGCAACATGGAGGACTGACATGGAGGATCAACAAGGGGGAGTGACATGGAGGAGTGACACAGAGGAGAGACATGGAGGAGGTACATAAAGGAGTGACATGGAAGACATGGAGCAGTGAAATGGAGGAGCAACATCGAGGATTGATATGGAGTATCGACATGGACCAGTGACATGGAGGAGAGACATGGAGGATCGACATGGAGTATTGACAAGGTGGATCGACATGAAGGAGTGACATGTAGGAGTGACATGGTAGAGATGGAGGAGTGACATGGAGGAGAGAAATGGAAGATCGACATGGAGGATCGACATGGAGGAGTGACATGGTAGATCGACATTGAGGATCGACATGGAAGATTGACATGGAGGATCGACATGGAGGACTGACATTATGGAGTTAAATCTGGATTGACATGGAGGAGCGACATTCTGGAGTGACATGGAGGAGTGACATGGTGGAGTGATATGGATGATTAAGGAGGAGCGACATTGAGGATCGACATGTGTCGACATGGAAGACATTTAGGAGTGACATGGAGGAGATAAATTTTGGAGGGCCAACTTGGAGGGACATTCTGGAGTGACATGGAGGAGCGACATTCAAGAGTGACATGTTGGAGTGACATTGATGAGAGATATGGAGGATTGACATAGAGGATCAACATGGAAGAGGGACATGGAGGAGCAACATGGAGGAGTGACAAGGAGGAGTGACGTAGAAGAAAGGGAGGAGTGACATGGAGGAGTGACATGGAGGAGTGACATGGTAGAGATGGAGGAGTGACATGGAAGAGAGACATGGAAGATCGACATGGAGGATCGACATGGAGGAGTGACATTCTGGAGTTAAATCTGGATTGACATGGAGGAGCAACATTCTGGAGTGACATGGAGGAGCAATATGAATGAGCAAGGAGGAGCGACATGGAGGATCAACATATATCGACATGGAAGACATGGAGGAGTGACATGGAGGATCGATGTGGAGGAGTAACAAGGAGGAGGTACATTCTGGAGGAACATGGTGGAGCGACATTCTGGAGTGACATGGAGGAGCGATATGGAAGATCGACATGGAGGATTAACATGAAGGATCTACATGGAGGAGCGACATGGAGGAGGTACATGAGGGAGTGACATGGAAGACATAGAGGAGTGACATGAAGTAGCAACATGGAGGAGTGACATGGAGGAGTGACAAGGAGGAGCGACATGAAGGAGTAACAAGTAGGAGCAACATGGTGGAGTGTCATGTAGGATCAACATGGAGGAGTGACATGGAGGAGTGACATGGTAGAAATGAAGGAGTGACATGGAGGAGAGACGTGGAAGATAGACATGGAGGATCGACATGGAGGAATAACATGGAGTGACAAGGAGGAGTAACAAGGAGAAGTGAAATGGTAGAGTGACATGGAAGAGCTACATGGAGGAGCGACATCGCAGAGTGACATGGGGGACTGACATGGAGGAGTGACATTCTAGGGTGACATTCTGGAGGGATGTTCTGGAGTGACATGGAGGAGCGACATGGTAGATCGACATGGAGGATAAACATAAAGGATCTACATGGAGGAGCGACATGGAGGAGGTGTATGAGGGAGTGACATGGAAGACATGGATGAGTGACATGGAGTAGCAATATGGAGGATCAACAAGGACGATCGACATGGAGCAATGCCATGGAGGAGTAACAAGGAGAAGCGACATGGAGGAGTGACATGGAGGATCAACATGTGTCGACATTAAAGACCGACATTGAGTAGTGACTTGGAGGAGTGACTTGGAGGAGTGACATTCTGGAGTTACATTGATGAGACATATGGAGTATTGACATAGAGGAGTAACATGAAGGATCTAAATGGAGTTGCTACATGGACGAGGTACATGTGGGAGTGACATGGAAGAGCGACATGGAGGAGCTACATGGAAGATCGACATGGAGGAGTCTACGAAGGATCTACATGGAGGAATGACATGATGGATCGACATGGAGGTCTGACAACGAGGAGGTACATTCTGGAGAGACATGGTGGAGCGACATTCTGGAGTGACATGGAGGAGCGACATTCTGTAGTCATAGTGTGGAGTGACATTCTGGAGTGACATGGAGGAGCAACATTCTGGGGTGACATGGAGGAGTGACATGGAGGAGTGATATGGAGGAGTGATATGGATGAGCAATTAGGAGCGACATGGAGGATCGAAACGGAGGAGTGACATGGAAGACATGGAGGAGTGACATGGAGGAGCGACATTGAGGAGCGACATGGAGGACTGACATGGAGGATCGACATGGAGGACTGACATGGATGATTGACATGGAGGATGGACATGAAGTAGTGACATTCTGGAGTTAAATTCTGGAGTTACATTCTGGATTGACATGGAGGAGTGACATGGAGGAGTTTTATGGATGAGCAATTAGGAGCGACATGGAGTAGTGACTTGGAGTAGTGACAAGGAGGAGAGACATGGAGGAGTGACAAGGAGGTGTTAAATTGAGGATCGATATGAAGAAGTGATATGGAGGAGTGACATGGAGGAGTGACATTCTGGAGGGACATTCTGGAGTGACATGGAGGAGTGACATGGAGGATGGACATAGAGGATTGACATGTAGGAAGGACATTGAGGAATGACATTCTGGAGTGACATTCTGGATTGACATGGAGGAGCAACATTCTAGAGTGACATGGAGGAGTTATATGGATGAGCAATTAGGAGCGACATGGAGGATCGAAACGGAGGAGTGACATGGAAGACAGGGAGGAGTGACATGGAGGATTGACATTGAGTAGTGACTTGGAGTAGTGACAAAGAGGAGCAACATGAGGAAGTAACAAGGAGGAGAGACATGGAGGATCAACATGGAGGAGTGACATGAAGGAGTAACAAGGAGGAGTGACATGGGAGAGCAACATGTATGATAGAAATGGAGGAGTGACATGGAGGAGTGACATGGAGGAGCGACATGGAGCAGTGACATGGATGATCGACATGAGAGAAGTGACATGGAAGACAGGGAGGAGTGACATGAAGGAGTAAGAAAGGAGTGACATGGGAGAACAACATGGAGGATCGACTTGGAGGAGTGACATGGAGGAGCGACATGAAGGAGTGACATGGAGGATTGACACTGAGTAGTGACATGAAGGATTGACAAAGAGGAGCGATATGGATGAGTGACATGGAGGGATGACATTCTGGAGGGTCATTCTGGAGTGACATGGAGGAGCAAAATTCTGGAGTGACATTGAGGAGCGACATGGAGGATTGACATGGAGTAGTAACATGAAGGATCTACATGGCGGAGCATATTGAAGAGGTACATGAGGGAGTGACATGGAAGACATGGAGGAGTGACATGCAGTAGCAACATGGACGATCAACATGGACGATCGATATGGAGCAGTGACATGGAGGAGTGACAAGGAGGAGCCACATGAAGGAGTAACAATGAGGAGTGACATGGAGGAGTGACATGGAGGATCGACATGGAGGAGTGACATGGAGGAGTGACAAAGGAGATGGAGGAGTGACATGTAGGAGCGAAATGGAGGTGTTAAATTGAACATCGACATGGAGGAGTGATATGGATGAGCTATTAGGAGCGACATGGAGGAGCGAAATGGAGCAGTGACATGGAGGATCGATATGGAGGAAAAACAAGGAGGAGTGACATTCTGGAGTGATATTCTGGAGGGACATTCTTGAGTGACATGAAGTAGTTACATGGAGGATGGACATAGAGGATTGACATGGAGGAGGGACATGGAGGAGTGACATTCTGGAGTTAAATTCTGGAGTGAAATTCTGGAATGGCATGGAGGAGCAACATTGTAGAGCGACATGGAGGAGTAACAAGGAGGAGCAACATGGAGGATTGACATGGAGGAGCGACATTGAGCAGTCACATGGAGTAGTGACATGGAGGATAGACATTGAGTAGTGACTTGGAGTAGTGACAAGGAGGAGTGACATGAAGGAGTAACAAGGAGGAGCGACATGGAGGATCGACATGGAGGAGCCACATGAAGGAGTAACAAGGAGTAGTGACATGGAGGACTGACATGGGGGATTGACATGGAGAAGTGACATGGAGGATCGACATGGAAGATTGACATGGAGGACTGACATGGAGGAGTGACATGGAGGACTGACATGGAGGAGTGACATGGAGGAGTGACATGGAGGAGTAACATGGAGGAGTAACAAGGAGGAGCGACATGGAGGATCGACATGGAGGATTGACATGGAGGAGCGACATGGAGGAATGACATGGAGGAGTTACATGGTGGATCGACATGGAGGAGTGACATGGAAGACATGTAGGAGTGACTTGGAGTAGCGACATTCTGGACTGACATTCTGGAGTGACATTGATGAGAGATATGGAGGATTGACATAGAGGAGTAACATGAAGGATCTACACGGAGGAGCTACATGGAGGAGGTACATAGGGGAGTGACATGGAAGACATGGAGGAGTGAAATGGAGGTGCAACATGGAAGATCGACATGGAGGATCGACATGGACGATCGATATGGCACAGTTACATGGAGGAGTGACATGGAGGATCGACATGGATGATCGACATGGATGAGTGACATGGAAGACAGGGAGGAGTGACATGAAGGGGCGACATGAAGGTGTGAAATAGAGGATCGACATGGAGAAGTGACATGGAGGAGGTTTATGGAGGAGTGACATTCTGGAGTGACTTTCTGGAGGGACATTCTGGAGTGACATGGAGGTATTGACATGGAGGAGTGACAAGGAGGAATGATATGGAGGATCTACATAGAGGATTGATATGGAGGAGGGACATGGAGGAGTGACATTCTGGAGTCAAATTCTGGAGTGACATTCTGTAGTGACATGGAGGAGCAACATTCTGGGTTGACATGGAGGAGTGGCATGGAGGAGTGATATGGACGAGCAGGGACGAGCAACATGGAGGATTGACATGGAATCATCACATGGAGGACCGACACAGATGAGGTACATGGGTTAGTGACAAGGAAGACATGGAGGAGTGACATGGAGGAGTCAAAAGGAGGAGTGACATGGAGGATTGATATGGAGGAGCGACATCGAGCAGTGACATGGAAGTGTGACAAGGAGGATCGACATGGAGGATCGACATGGAGGAGTGACATGGAGGAGTGACATGGTGGAGTGACATGGAGGAGTGACATGTAGGATTTACATGGAGGAGTTACATGGAGGAGTGACGTGGAAGACGGAGGAATGCCATGGAGGAGCGCAATAGAGGATCGACATGGAGCAGTGACATGGAGGAGGGACATGAAGGAGTAACAATCTGGAGTTAAATTCTGGAGTGACATTCTGGAGTGACATGGAGGAGCGACATTCGGGATTGACATGGAGGAATGACATGGAGGAGCGATATGGAGGATCGACTAGGAGGAGCTACATGGAGGAGCGACATCGCGGAGCGACATGGAGGACTAACATGGAGGAGTGAAATGGAGGAGGAATATGGAGGAGTGACATTCTGGAGTGACTTTCAGGAGGGACATTCTGGAGTGATATGGAGGTATCGACATTGAGTAGTGACATGGAGGAGTGACAAGAAGGACCGACACGGAGGAGTGACATGGAGGAGCAACATGGAGGATTGACATAGAGGTGTAACATGAAGGATCTGCATGGAGGAGCTACATGGAGGAGCGACATGGTGGAGTGACATGGAGGAGTGACATGTAGGATTGACATGGAGGAGTGACATTGAGGAGTGACGTGGAAGACAGAGGAATGACATGGAGGAGCTCAATAGAGGATCGGCATGGAGCAGTGACATGGAGGAGGGACATGAAGGAGTAACAATCTGGAGTTAAATTCTGGAGTGACATTCTGGCGTGACATGGAGGAGCGACATTCTGGATTGACATGGAGGAATGACATGGAGGAGTGATATGAAGGAGCAAGGAGGAGCGACATGGAGGATCGACATGAATAAGTGACATGGAGAAGCGACACGGTGGAGTGACATTGAAGATATGGAGTAGTGACATGGAGGAGCAACATTGAGTATCGACATGGAGGATCAACATGGAGGAGTGACTTGGAGGAGCGCCATTCTGGAGTGACATGGAGGAGTGAAATGGAGGAGCGACATTGAGGATCGACATGTAGGAATGACATGGAGGATCGACATTGAGGAGTGGAATGGATGATTGACATGGGGGACTGACATGTAGGAGTGACATGGAGGATCGACATGGAAGAGTGACATGGAGGAGCGACATGGAAGAGCGACATGGAGGATCTACATGGAGGAGAGACATCACGGAGCGACATGGGAGACTGACAACGAGGAGGTACATTCTGGAGGAACATGGTGGAGCGACATTTTGGAGTGACATGGAGGAGCAACATTCTGGATTGACATGGAGAAGCGATATGGAATATCGACATGTAGGAGTACCGTGGAGGATTGACATGGAGGAGCGACATTGAGGATCGACAATTAAGAGCGACATTGAGGAGCGACATGGAGGACTGACATGGAGGATAAACAAGGAGGAGTGACATGGAGGACTGACATGGAGGAGAGACATGGAGGATCGAAATGGAGGAGTGACATGGAGGAGCGACATGGAAGAGCGACATGGAAGAGCTACATAGAGGAGCGACATCACGGAGCGACATGGAGGTCTGACAATGAGGAGGTACATTCTGGAGGGACAGGGTGGAGCGACATTCTGTAGTGACATGGAAGATCTACATGGAGGAGTAACATGTAGGATCTAAATGGAGGAGTGACATTGAGGATTGAAATGGAGGAGCGATATGGAGGATAGACAAGGAGGAACAACATTGAGGTGCAACATGGAGGACTGACATGGAGGAGTGATATGGAAGACAGGGAGGAGTGACATGGAGGGTCGACATGGAGGAGTGACTTTCAGGAGGGACATTCTGGAGTGACATGGAGGTATCGACATTGAGTAGTTACATGGAGGAGTGACGTGGAAGACATGGAGTAATGACATGAGGAGCGCAATAGAGGATCGACATGGAGCAGTCGACATGGAGCAGTGATTAACAATCTTGTGTTAAATTCTGCAGTGACATTCTGGAGTGACATGGAGGAGCGACATTGAAGATCAACATGGTGGAGTAAGATGTTGGATCCACATGTGGGAATGACATGGAGGATCGACATGGAGGAGCGACATTGAGGATCGACAATGAGGAGCGACATTGAGGAGCTACATGGAGGAGCTACATGGATGTCTAACAAACGAGGAGGTACATTCTGGAGGGACAGGGTGGAGCGACATTCTGGAGTGACACGGAGGAGCGACATTCTGGATTGACATGGAAGATCGACATGGAGGAGTAACATGTAGGATCTAAATGGAGTGACATGGAGGATTGACATGGAGGAGCGACAAGGAGGAGAAACATTGAGGAGCAACATGGAGGACTGACATGGAGGAGTGATATGGAAGACAGGGAGGAGTGACATGGAGGGTCAACATGGAGGAGTGACTTTCAGGAGGGACATTCTGGAGTGACATGGAGGTATCGACATTGAGTAGTTACATGGAGGAGTGACGTGGAAGACAGGGAGTAATGACATGGAGGAGTGCAATAGAGGATCGACATGGAGCAGTCGACATGGAACAGTGGAGGATTAACAATCTGGAGTTAAATTCTGGAGTGACATTCTGGAGTGACATGGAGGAGCGACATTCTGGAGTGACATAGAGGAGCGACATGGAGGAGTGACATTGAGCAGTGACATGTCGGTGTGACATGGAGGAGTGACATGGAGGATCGACATGGAAGAGTGACATGGAGGAGCGACATGGAAGAGCGACATGGAGGATCTACATGGAGGACAGACATCACGGAGCGACATGGGAGACTGACAACGAGGAGGTACATTCTGGAGGAACATGGTGGAGCGACATTTTGGAGTGACATGGAGGAGCAACATTCTGGATTGACATGGAGAAGCGATATGGAATATCGACATGTAGGAGTACCATGGAGGATTGACATGGAGGAGCGACATTGAGGATCGACAATTAAGAGCGACATTGAGGAGCGACATGGAGGACTGACATGGAGGATAAACAAGGAGGAGTGACATGGAGGACTGACATGGAGGAGAGACATGGAGGATCGAAATGGAGGAGTGACATGGAGTAGCGACATGGAAGAGCGACATGGAAGAGCTACATAGAGGAGCGACATCACGGAGCGACATGGAGGTCTGACAATGAGGAGGTACATTCTGGAGGGACAGGGTGGAGCGACATTCTGTAGTGACATGGAAGATCTACATGGAGGAGTAACATGTAGGATCTAAATGGAGGAGTGACATTGAGGATTGAAATGGAGGAGCGATATGGAGGATCAACAAGGAGGAACAACATTGAGGTGCAACATGGAGGACTGACATGGAGGAGTGATGTGGAAGACAGGTAGGAGTGACATGGAGGGTCGACATGGAGGAGTGACTTTCAGGAGGGACATTCTGGAGTGACATGGAGGTATCGACATTGAGTAGTTACATGGAGGAGTGACGTGGAAGACATGGAATAATGACATGGAGGAGTGCAATAGAGGATCGACATGGAGCAGTCGACATGGAGCAGTGATTAACAATCTTGTGTTAAATTCTGCAGTGACATTCTGGAGTGACATGGAGGAGCGACATTGAAGATCAACATGGTGGAGTAAGATGTTGGATCCACATGTAGGAATGACATGGAGGATCGACATGGAGGAGCGACATTGAGGATCGACAATGAGGAGCGACATTGAGGAGCTACATGGAGGAGCTACATGGATGTCTAACAAACGAGGAGGTACATTCTGGAGGGACAGGGTGGAGCGACATTCTGGAGTGACACGGAGGAGCGACATTCTGGATTGACATGGAAGATCGACATGGAGGAGTAACATGTAGGATCTAAATGGAGTGACATGGAGGATTGACATGGAGGAGCGACAAGGAGGAGAAACATTGAGGAGCAACATGGAGGACTGACATGGAGGAGTGATATGGAAGACAGGGAGGAGTGACATGGAGGGTCAACATGGAGGAGTGACTTTCAGGAGGGACATTCTGGAGTGACATGGAGGTATCGACATTGAGTAGTTACATGGAGGAGTGACGTGGAAGACAGGGAGTAATGACATGGAGGAGTGCAATAGAGGATCGACATGGAGCAGTCGACATGGAACAGTGGAGGATTAACAATCTGGAGTTAAATTCTGGAGTGACATTCTGGAGTGACATGGAGGAGCGACATTCTGGAGTGACATAGAGGAGCGACATGGAGGAGTGACATTGAGCAGTGACATGTCGGTGTGACATGGAGGAGTGACATGGAAGATCGACATGGAGCACTTTCTTTGATCAAAGAAACAACACAGGAAATCTAGTTTTAAAGCAGCTTCCAAGGAATCCAAGATAGAAGATTTTTTTTGTGACAAGGAAGACATGGATGAGTGACATGGAGGAGCGACAAGGAGGAGTGACATGGATGATTGACATGGAGGAGC
Source organism: Sebastes miniatus (assembly GCA_916701275.1). NCBI lineage: Eukaryota > Metazoa > Chordata > Actinopteri > Perciformes > Sebastidae > Sebastes > Sebastes miniatus. The sequence continues at coordinate 6,872 of CAKALS010000447.1, read as the reverse complement.
AACAAGGAGGATTGATATGGAGGAGTGACATGGAGGAGCGACATGGAGGAGTGACATCGAGGAGAAACTTGGAGGAGCGACATGGAGGAGTTACATTGAGGAATCACAGGAAGGAGTGACATGGAGGAGCGACATTCTGGAGTGACATGGAGGAGTGACATGGAGGAGCAAGGATGAGCGACATGGTGGATCGACATGGAGTGACATGGAGTAGCAACTTGGAAGACTGACATGGAGGATCGACATGGAGAAGCGACATGGAGGAGAAACATCTAGGATCTACATGGAGGAGCAACATGGGGGAGTGACATGGAGGAGTGACATTGTTGATCGATATGGAGGACTGAAATGGAAAAGCTACATGGAGAAGCGACATAGAGGATTGACATGGAGAATCGACATGGAGGAGTGACATTGAGGAGTGACATTAAGGAGTGACATGGAGAATTGACATGGAGGAGGGACATGGAGGAGGGACATTCTGGATTGACATTTAGTAGCGACATCGAGGAGTGACATGGAGGAGCAAGGATGAACGACATGGTGGATCGACATGGAAGAGTGACATGGAGGATTGATATGGAGGAGGGACATGGAGAAGTGACATTGAGGAGTGACAAGAAGAAGTGACATGGAGGAGCGACATGGAGGAGTGAGATATAGGATCTACATGGAAGAGCAACATGGAGGAGAGAAATGGAGGTGTGACATGAAGGAGAGACATGGTGTAGTGAGAGGGATGAGTGACATGTGGGATCGACATGGATGAGTGACCTGGAGGAGCGAAATGGAGAAGACACATGGAGGAGTGACCTGAAGCAGTGACATGGAGGAGCGATATGGTGGAGTGTCATGGAGGAGTGACATGGAGGAGAAACTTGGAGGAGCGACAGGGATGATTGACATAGAGGAGCAAGGATTAGCTACATGGAGGATCCACATGGAGGAGTGACATAGAGGAGTGACATTGAGGAGCAACATGGAGGATAGACATGGAGGATTGACATGGAGGAGCGACATGGAGGAGTGACATGTAGGATCGACATGCAGGAGTGGCATGGATGAGTGACATGGAGGATTGTCATGGAAGACATGGAGGAGTGACATGGAGGAGTTACATGGAGAAGTTATATGTAGGAGTCACAGGAAGGAGGGACAAAGAGGAGCGACATTCTGGGTTGACATTCTGGAGTGACATGGAGGAGTGACATGGAGGAGTTACATTGAGGAGTCACAGGAAGGAGGGACATAGAAGAGCAACATTCTGGATTGACATGGAGGAGTGACATGGAGGAGCAAGGATGAGGGACATGGTGGATCGACATGGAGGAGTGACATGGAGTAGCAAGTTGGAGGAGTGACATGGAGGATCGCCATGGAGAAGCGACATGGAGGAGCGACTTCTAGAATCTACATGGAGGAGCAACATTGAGGATTGACATGGAGGAGTGACATGGAGGAGGAAGGAGGAGCGACATGGAGGAGTGACATGGAGGATCAACATGGAAGAGTGATTTAAAGGAGCGAAATGGAGGAGTGACATGGAGGAGCGCCAAGGAGGAGTGAAATGGATGATAGACATGGAGAAGTGACATGGATGATCTACACTGAGGAGCGACATGGAGGATTGAAATGGAGGAGCGACATGGAGGAGTGACATGGGGGAGCGACAAGGAGGAGTTACATGGAGGATCGACATGGAGGAGTGACATGGAGGAGAGACATGGAGGAGTGACATGGAGGAGAGACATGGAGGAGCGACAAGGAGGAGTGACATGGATGATCGACATGGAGGAGTGACATGGATGATCGACATGGAGGAGCGACATGGAGGATTGATATGGAGGAACGACATGGAGTAGCGACATGGAGGATTGACATGGAGGAGCAACATGGAGGAGTGACATGGAGGAGTGTCATGGAAGACATGGAGTAGTGACATGGAGGAGTGACATGGATGATTGAAATGGAGGAGCAAGGATAAGCGACATGGAGGAGCAACATTCTGGAGTGACATTTTGGAGTGATATTGATGAGAGATATGGAGGATTGACATAGAGGATCAACATGGAGGAGTGACATGGAGGAGTGACATGGAGGAGTGACATGGAGGAGGGACATGGAGGAGTGACATGGAGAAGTGACATGGAGGAGGGACATGGAGGAGGGACATTCTGGATTGACATGCAGGAGCAAGGATGAGAGACATGGAGGAGCGACATGTAGGTTCTACATGGAGGATCGAAATGGAGCAGTGACATGGAAGAGTGACATTCTGGTGTGACATGGAGGAGCGATATGGAAGAGTAAAATGGAGGGGTAAGGATGAGCGACAAGGACGATCGACATGGAGAAAAGACATTGACATTGAGGAAAGACATGGATAAGTGACATGGAGGATTGACATTGAGCAGTGATATGAAGGAGTGACATTGAGGAGTGACATGGAGGAGCGACATGGAGGATAGACATGGAGGATTGACATGGAAGACAAGGAGTAGTGACATGGAGGAGTGACATTGAGCAGTGACATGTTGGCGTGACATGGAGGAGTGACATGGAAGATCGACATGGAGGAGTGTCATGGAAGACATGAAGTAGTGACATGGAGGAGTTACATTGAGGAGTCACAGGAAGGAGGGACATGGAGGAGCGACATTCTGGAGTGACATGGAGGAGTGACATGGATTAGCAACTTGGAGGAGTGACATGGAGGATCGACATGGAGAAGCGACATGGAGGAGCAACATCTAGGATCTACATGGAGGAGCAACATGGAGGAGTGACATGGAGGAGTGACATTGTTGATCGACATGGAGGACTGAAATGGAAAAGTTACATGGAGAAGCGACATAGAGGATCGACATGGAGAATCGACATGGAGGAGTGACATTGAGGAGTGACATTAAGGAGTGACATGGAGAATTGACATGGAGGAGGGACATGGAGGAGGGACATTCTGGATTGACATTTAGTAGCGACATCGAGGAGTGACATGGAGGAGCAAGGATGAACGACATGGTGGATCGACATGGAAGAGTGACATGGAGGATTGATATGGAGGAGGGACATGGAGAAGTGACATTGAGGAGTGACAAGAAGAAGTGACATGGAGGAGCGACATGGAGGAGTGAGATATAGGATCTACATGGAGGAGCAACATGGAGGAGAGAAATGGAGGTGTGACATGAAGGAGAGACATGGTGTAGTGAGAGGGATGAGTGACATGTGGGATCGACATGGATGAGTGACCTGGAGGAGCGAAATGGAGTAGACACATGGAGGAGTGACCTGAAGCAGTGACATGGAGGAGCGATATGGTGGAGTGACATGGAGGAGTGACATGGAGGAGCGAAATGGCGGAGTGACATGGATGCGACATGAGAAGTGTCATGGAGGAGTGACATGGAGGAGAAACTTGGAGGAGCGACAGGGATGATTGACATAGAGGAGCAAGGATTAGCGACATGGAGGATCCACATGGAGGAGTGACATAGAGGAGTGACATTGAGGAGCGACATGGAGTATAGACATGGAGGATTGACATGGAGGAGCGACATGGAGGAGTGACATGTAGGATCGACATGCAGGAGTGGCATGGATGAGTGACATGGAGGATTGTCATGGAAGACATGGAGGAGTGACATGGAGGAGTTACATGGAGAAGTTATATGCAGGAGTCACAGGAAGGAGGGACAAAGAGGAGCGACATTCTGGGTTGACATTCTGGAGTGACATGGAGGAGTGACATGGAGGAGTTACATTGAGGAGTCACAGGAAGGAGGGACATAGAGGAGCAACATTCTGGATTGACATGGAGGAGTGACATGGAGGAGCAAGGATGAGGGACATGGTAAATCGACATGGAGGAGTGACATGGAGTAGCAAGTTGGAGGAGTGACATGGAGGATCGCCATGGAGAAGCGACATGGAGGAGCGACATGGAGGATCAACATGGAAGAGTGATTTAGAGGAGCGAAATGGAGGAGTGACATGGATGATCTACACAGAGGAGCGACATGGAGGATTGAAATGGAGGAGCGACATGGAGGAGTGACATGGGGGAGCGACAAGGAGGAGTGACATGGTTGATCGACATGGAGGAGCGACATGGAGGATTGATATGGAGGAGTGACATGGAGGAGAGACATGGAGGAGCGACAAGGAGGAGTGACATAGATGATCGACATGGAGGAGTGACATGGATGATCGACATGGAGGAGCGACATGGAGGATTGATATGGAGGAACGACATGGAGTAGCGACATGGAGGATTGACATGGAGGAGCAACATGGAGGAGTGACATGGAGGAGTGTCATGGAAGACATGGAGTAGTGACATGGAGGAGTGACATGGATGATTGAAATTGAGGAGCAAGGATAAGCGACATGGAGGAGCAACATTCTGGAGTGACATTTTGGAGTGATATTGATGAGAGATATGGAGGATTGACATAGAGGATCAACATGGAGGAGTGACATGGAGGAGTGACATGGAGGAGTGACATGGAGGAGTGACATGGAGGAGGGACATGGAGGAATGACATGGAGAAGTGACATGGAGGAGGGACATGGAGGAGGGACATTCTGGATTGACTTGCAGGAGCAAGGATGAGAGACATGGAGGAGCGACATGTAGGTTCTACATGGAGGATCGAAATGGAGCAGTGACATGGAAGAGTGACATTCTGGAGTGACATTCTGGTGTGACATGGAGGAGCGATATGGAAGAGTAAAATGGAGGGGTAAGGATGAGCGACAAGGACGATCGACATGGAGAAAAGACATTGACATTGAGGAAAGACATGGATAAGTGACATGGAGGATTGACATTGAGCAGTGATATGAAGGAGTGACATTGAGGAGTGACATGGAGGAGCGACATGGAGGATAGACATGGAGGATTGACATGGAGGAGCGACATGGAGGAGTGACATGTAGGATCGACATGCAGGGTTGACATTAAGGAGTGACATGGAGGAGTGTCATGGAAGACAAGGAGTAGTGACATGGAGGAGTGACATTGAGCAGTGACATGTTGGCGTGACATGGAGGAGTGACATGGAAGATCGACATGGAGGAGTGTCATGGAAGACATGAAGTAGTGACATGGAGGAGTTACATTGAGGAGTCACAGGAAGGAGGGACATGGAGGAGCGACATTCTGGAGTGACATGGAGGAGTGACATGGATTAGCAACTTGGAGGAGTGACATGGAGGATCGACATGGAGAAGCGACATGGAGGAGCAACATCTAGGATCTACATGGAGGAGCAACATGGAGGAGTGACATGGAGGAGTGACATTGTTGATCGACATGGAGGACTGAAATGGAAAAGATACATGGAGAAGCAACATAGAGGATCGACATGGAGAATCGACATGGAGGAGTGACATTGAGGAGTGACATTAAGGAGTGACATGGAGAATTGACATGGAGGATGGACATGGAGGAGGGACATTCTGGATTGACATTTAGTAGCGACATCGAGGAGTGACATGGAGAGCAAGGGTGAGCAACATGGTGGATCGACATGGAAGAGTGACATGGAGGATTGATATGGAGGAGGGACATGGAGAAGTGACATTGAGGAGTGACAAGAAGAAGTGACATGGAGGAGCGACATGGAGGAGTGAGATATAGGATCTACATGGAAGAGCAACATGGAGGAGAGAAATGGAGGTGTGACATGAAGGAGAGACATGGTGTAGTGAGAGGGATGAGTGACATGTGGGATCGACATGGATGAGTGACCTGGAGGAGCGAAATGGAGAAGACACATGGAGGAGTGACCTGAAGCAGTGACATGGAGGAGCGATATGGTGGAGTGACATGGATGAGTGACATGGTTGAGCGAAATGGCGGAGTGACATGGATGCGACATTGAGAAGTGTCATGGAGGAGTGACATGGAGGAGAAACTTGGAGGAGCGACAGGGATGATTGACATAGAGGAGCAAGGATTAGCTACATGGAGGATCCACATGGAGGAGTGACATAGAGGATTGACATGGAGGAGCAACATGGAGGAGTGACATGGAGGATTGACATGGAGGAGCGACAAGGAGGAGTGACATGTAGGATCGACATGCAGGAGTGGCATGGATGAGTGACATGGAGGATTGTCATGGAAGACATGGAGGAGTGACATGGAGGAGTTACATGGAGTAGTTATATGGAGGAGTCAGAGGAAGGAGGGACAAAGAGGAGCGACATTCTGGGTTGACATTCTGGAGTGACATGGAGGAGTGACATGGAGGAGTTACATTGAGGAGTCACAGGAAGGAGGGACATAGAGGAGCAACATTCTGGATTGACATGGAGGAGTGACATGGAGGAGCAAGGATGAGGGACATGGTGGATCGACATGGAGGAGTGACATGGAGTAGCAAGTTGGAGGAGTGACATGGAGGATCGCCATGGAGAAGCGACATGGAGGAGCGACATCTAGAATCTACATGGAGGAGCAACATTGAGGATTGACATGGAGGAGTGACATGGAGGAGGAAGGAGGAGCGACATGGAGGAGTGACATGGAGGATCAACATGGAAGAGTGATTTAAAGGAGCGAAATGGAGGAGTGACATGGAGGAGCGACATGGAGGAGTGAAATGGATGATAGACATGGAGAAGTGACATGGATGATCTACACAGAGGAGCGACATGGAGGATTGAAATGGAGGAGCGACATGGAGGAGTGACATGGGGGAGCGACAAGGAGGAGTGACATGGTTGATCGACATGGAGGAGCGACATGGAGGATTGATATGGAGGAGTGACATGGAGGAGAGACATGGAGGAGCGACAAGGAGGAGTGACATAGATGATCGACATGGAGGAGTGACAAGGATGATCGACATGGAGGAGCGACA